>JACEIK010004632.1:0-28897 GCA_018107945.1 Datura stramonium | reverse complement strand
ACTATTAATAGTGACTCATAAAACATTATTTGTTTGGTTGTCTACATTCATAGCGATATTGTTCACTAAAAATTAGGATAATTACTACCATAAATTCAGTCCCTGTGGGATTGATACTTGACTTGAAATAAAGTCACTTTACTACTTGTACGACCACGTGCACTTGCGTGTAGTTTGGTCCAAACAGTCATCTCCTCTTTTCCTAGAATTTGCCAAGTACTCTAGCCTGGCTCTGCATCTGACTTGCATTTCATGGGATGATAGCTGCGTTTTGCAGGTGAGGCATAGAGACTCTTTATTTCTTCCATATTTTTGGTTTCTTCTTGTGTTTGAGCTGCATCTTGCGCTTTAGCGCATTTTTTAGCAATCTCAGGCAACTCGTCCCCTATTTTTCTTCCACTTGGTCTTTCATCCAATCATCCTACAAAACCAAAAACAACAAAAACATAAAAAACACTTGCACTCAAAAACACATGGTTTTACCTCCCAAGAAGCGTCTTATTTTACATTGTGGCTCAACGGATTCATCACCAAGAATCACTCATCCGAAGGATCATCCTCCTCATCAACTTCATCCTCACCAATCATTCCCTTGCTCCTCATCTTCATCAAGGACCTCCATCACCTTGCAGTCATCAGGGGGTTGCGTTGGTTAGCAAACATTAAATGTGACTTCCTCTCCACCAAATCTAAACTTTAACTCCCCCAGCTCTACGTCAACCAATGCTCTCCCCATAGCCAACAATGGTCACCCCAAGATTATGGGCACCTCAGTATCCATATCACAATCCAACATGACAAAGTCAACATGATAGATAAATTTATCAACTCAAACCAACACATCTTCAAGCACTCCTACGGGCATTTTATGGAGCGATCAGCCATTAACAACCTCATCATTGTGGGCTTGGGACTCTCCAAACCTAACGTTTTGAAAATCACAGGAGGCATTAGGTTAATACTCTCTCCAAGATCACATAATGCTTTGTTGAACATGCACAAACCAATAATGCATGGATTAGTGAATTCCCTTGGGTCCTCTCTCTTGGGAGCAAGACTGTTGGCCATCATGGTACTACAATGGTGTGACACCTCCACTGTTCCCGCATCCACAATCTACTTTTTTTGCAACAACTCCTTCATGAATTTGGTACAGTCGGGCATTTGGAGCAATGCATCCACAAGCAGTATATTTATGGACAACAGTATTGAACATGTCGATGAATTTTTTAAATTGGTTGTACTCCTTTTTATCCAACCGCTGAGGGTATGGGGGTGGAAGTCTAGGCTCTTAGCCTTTTGTATTAAGAGGCATCTCGCCCTCTTTCTCAGCAAAAACATTCTCATAAGGTATATCTACTCCTTCATCCTCTAGTTTTTCCTCATTGTCAACACAAATTGGTTCTCTTGGCACTATATCACTTGTTTTAGGATCAACAACTTTCTTGGCCTTAACACCCGCATCATCTACAACTTTTTCACTCCTCGTGAAAATAGCCATGCAATGATTATCCTTCTTTAAAATGGATATAGTATCACTCGGAAGGGTTCCTTTCATTCGAGGGTTCATTTGGGTTGAGAGATAGGTCATTTGAGCCTCTAAATGCTTTATGGAGGCCGAATAGGAGCTCATAATTGGGAAAGGTTAGACACCTCCCTTTTAGTTCCTTCACTCCACTATTAGTAGACTCTACTCTTTTCAACACCCTATCCCACATTTGCTTGATTTTTGAATTGCCAATATCACTTACCCCTGGTTGCATTTAGTCCACATCCACTTTGGGAAGAGATATGTATGGATTTGAGCTTCTATGATACCCCTCATGATTTTGCTCCCGATTCCCCTAACTATGATTTCTATCATTCCAACCCTGATTTTCACGACCTCTCCAACCTTAATTCTCATCATGAAGGCACCAAGGGGCTTAGTTGGAACCTTGATATCTTTGATGAGAACCTACCATTTGACCCGCCATGTATTGGCATTCCTCATCATATCTAGGAGGTGAAACATCTCCCTCATATTGACCGTGCCCTTGGGTCCCTACAACATTCACACTCTTGGATCTAGCCCCTATAGCATGTTTAGTCATTAACTCAAGGTGGGTCATCATCTTTGCTAAGGTTTCATCTCTTTCCTCATCACGCATTCTCATTTCAGCGGTTACAAGGTTGGAAGCGGCATCACTTGGGGACACCTCATCATTTCTAGTGTGCCTTGCTCTATTTGTTTTGGTCATATGATCAAGAAGAGCTTTGGCCATTCTGAATGTTTGTTCCATAAGGGACCCATCAACAAGGTTTTTGGACACCGACTTGTTGATTGAGTTGAGGGAATGATGAAAGACTTGAAGTAAGACTCTATCCGGCAAACCATGGTTGGGGCATATTGCAACCTTCTTTTTGAAATGAAGCCAAACCTCATGTAGTGGATCTCCTGGAAGCTGTCTAAAATTGGTAATCTCATCCCTTAATTAAAGCATCCTTGAGAAGAATCTATCCAAGAAGGCTTTTGTCATCTCCTGCCATGAAGTGATTGATTTGGGGGGAAACTCTTCTAAACAAACAATGTCTTCGCCAATTAAAGAGAATGGGAAAAGCCTCGACCAAACTAACTCTTGGCTGACATTGGTAATATTAAAGGGTTGGCAGATTTCAAGAAAATTGTGGAGGTGTCTATTGGCATCTTCACTTGGTTGCCCTCCAAATAATCCATTCATTTGCAACAAGTGTAGCATGATGCTCGTCACATAGAAAATGGAATTCCCTACCGTAGTTGGTAAGCGAATAGCACCAGCTACATCGGGCAATATCGGCTCATCATCATCATGGTCCATGTGGTCGTCCACATAACCTACTTGAGAGTCTTGGCTCAGAAAGTTCAACCTAAACAACCATCGAAAACAAAAACTAATGTAAAGGCACACGCAATGCTTAATAGTTCAAACAACAACCAACTCTAGGCTAGCAATGGTGCCAAAATTGATACGTCCAAATCCATTCCTCAAAGAGAGAAAGTGTACATAGTCATATGCAATATAATTTACCCAACTATGAGTGTCGAATCCACAAGGAATGAGGAATGATTGCTACTAAAGCTGTAAATCAATCGGAACTAACTAGTATCATTGTAAAATAACTTGTAAAGTAAATTTTTGGAGGAGAATAAAATCACTCTATGACTCTAAAAACAATAACTAAACAGGGGAATGTGAATTGAAGCAACAATGAGAACAAGTAGTATGGATGTGCTATTGATGGGGAATCGATATGATTAGGGTTAATTGACAAGTCGAACCAATTACAAGTATGAATAGTCATGGACAAGGCTGCACCCGATATTTTTCAACCACTTGGCTAGATTTTACTTGAGTTCCCTCGAACCCCAAGGTCACATAACAAAATAGCAATATTAACTTGGATAAGAGCTAAGTTATTTCTAGCCTCAACTCTTGAATGAATTATAAATATGGGTATTGACTATATCTAGCCCAACCCCACACCTTCAACATTCAATTCCCCACTATTGCTTTCTCACCCAAATCCTACTTCTCTTTCTCAAGCAAAAGCAAGATGAGTAAACACAATTTATGTTTGCAACCATAAATATTTCAATTAAAACTCAGAGAAAGAAATAGATTCATGCTAAATAAGAGAATCTAAGACTAAAACAACAAAACCCAATCCATTTTAGCCCCTATCAAGCATACACCCCTGGCAATAAAATTAGCTACTCATGAATGAAGATAAGAAGATTATACCAATATATGATTCATCAACATTCATCATTGAATAGGAAACTCAACCATCAGTGCTTCAATGGTGGGTTTTGCCCTAGCTACTTGAAGAAGAAGAAATAAAAGCTCTCGCTTCTCTCTATCCTTCTCTCTCTATAATATGATGTGTCCAAAACGTTCTTCTCTCCTATTATCAAGGGTGTGTACAAATTAGTGAAATTATACTCCTTTTTCTTGTGCAAAGATTCCTATTTTTTCCCTTAGAAGAATCCAGGTATCTTTATGCTAGAGCTAGACAATTTTACCCTTTTTAGCATGGAGCTCAATTGCGCGGCACTTACGTTTTGCAGGTGCCCATCCGCGAGATGCAAGTCTCTTTAAAATCTAGGTCCGAAAAAATTTGGGTGTGTCATGCGATTACACCTGCGTTTCACAGGTGATTTTCATCTTTCGACCAGTGTAACTCTGCATGGAACCTACATTTTGCAGGTGTAAACCTATGAACCACAGGTCTTCTTCTTCCAGCACTTTTTTTTTAGTTCAATTTCTTTACTTTCCCTATATAAGTTTAATACCTGCAAAATCAAAGAGAAAGGGCATAAAACCTTCCTAAATGAGTTGAAAACAAAGAAAAAGTTCATGCTTAAAAGCCTAATGAGTTGGTAAATAACCAACTCATCGAATATTTGATTGATTTTTCCTTTGTAATGTGTGATTGGTGATGAGAGTCATTCAATCCTGCCCAATTGCCTTTACAAGGTTTGAAAGAGAAACTTTAGGTTGGGTTAGAATCAGTCAACAATAACTCAAGGCATAACTATAATATCCCAAAATTTCCTAAGAAATAGACGAGAGAGTTAGAAATGAGTTCTATAGAAAAATATGCATTTTTGCACCAGAATGACTTGTGGTATGAGTCGTGATGAAAAATGACAAGTCGTGGTCTTGGTCGGGGTGAAATTCTGAAGTTTGGTGTCTAAACCACGAGTCACACCATGAGTCATGATGTGTGGGTATGACTCGTTCTTAGGAGTCATGATGAGTTCCTGTGGTGTCAAGGTATAATGTAATGAATCATGGTACAACTCTTAGTAAGTAACACGATTCGTGATGGAAGTCGTGGTTAGGAATTGTAGGTGAAGGGGGGTGATGTTACGACTGACAATACGACTTGTGGTAGGACACCACGAGTCATGATATGCAATCGTGGTGAGATTGAGAAATGTTGCAGGGAGGAGAATTGGTGACCACAAGAGGTAACCACGGGTCGTTACTTCATGGTACGACTCGTGGTGAGAGTCGTGATGACTGGCAATCCCCATTTTTTAAAATTTTTCATTAAGGGTATTTTCATAATTTCTAAGCTCCTAAGTCGTAAACTAAATCGTTTTAAGCTTTGTTAGGAGGATTTTAAGAGGGTTTAAAATATCCTATTTCATTCAACTCCCATGCATGCAAGAGTAGAAGTTTCCTTTTGAAGATCAAGCTTGAAACCCTCCAATTCTCTTGGGCTTTCAAGGAAGAGTGTGGAATCAAATTTCCCAGGTATGTAGGGCCATGAATGAGAGTTTCTTTCACTCTCAGAATCAAAATTCTCTTCAATTCCATGAATTTAAGTTCTAGATCAAGTTCATGATCTTATGGGGCCTTATTCTTAATTTTTATGAAATTCTCTATGATTTATCTATGGGCCAATTTCCTTCATGTATCAAATCATATTTTAAGATCTATGGGAAGATTTTATTCCTATTTTGATTATTAATTCATGGTTTCAAATTCTAACTAATTTATGCCTAATTATGCAAGTCCTATGAAAAGTCAAATTTATGATTCTATTATGTTTTGATTTTTTTCCTAAGCCCTAAATTATGATTTATGATTCTATTACGATTTTGATTTTTTTCCTAAGCCCTAATTATGATTTATGGTTCATGATATCATTCCCTACAAGTATTCTTCATGAATTTATGAATTTCAAGTATAGTGGTTCTTCTCAAGCATCTATGTTCTTCATGATTTATGAGTTTATGATTTTGGCTGACTCACGGGTCCTAATTCATGGCTAATCATGTATTTCAAGTATGATCAAGTATGTTATGATTTACATATCCATGAACTTCATGTATGACTTCACGATTACTATATGATCCTTCATGTGCATGGTTTTGGGAGTCGTATCTAGCACCGAATAGGCCCGACGTTAAGGTAAACTCCATGGTCTAAAAACTATGCTCCAATGTAGGTTTATGCTCATGGACTCTAGGTGGGTCCCTATTAGTGATATCATGCCATGTGCGTTCTTGGCCTGGGATGACTCTTCCTACTTGAGTGAGATAGTTGAGGCATCATGTAAGCTCTATCATGATGGTGTCAGTTAAGACGAGTCCTCCCATTGTTCCTCATGATTTACGCATTGTAATGTTTACGATACTTCGGCTCAAGTTTTGTTTTACAAGATTTCTCTTTTGATTATGATTATGACTAGTTTATAAACAATTCAGAAAGTCTTGAACCTCATGTTTATGTTATGACTACCATTGCATGTCTTGAACTGTCCTACTCTTATGAAATCTTATGTGCTTTGATTAGTCCATTTTATTTACCTTGTATACTCATTACATTTCAAGTAATGACTGCATACTCTATGTTATATTATTTCATGATACAGGCTTAGACGTTCATGGTCAGTCTCTCTGTTATCCGATCATCAGAGTTTAATTCAGCCAGTTGTTGGTGAGTCCTCGTCCTTCGAGGACCTTCAGTTAGTTGTGTTATTGCTAGTCGGGGTCTTATTCCATCAGTTCATCAGTATGTAGAGGCTTTTCAAACATAGTGTTGTATTCGGTTTCGGCTTTAGTGTTATGTACCATTGTTCAAATGTTTAATATTCAGACTTTTTCTATTTTAGAATTCAGTTTATTTCTTCCTTGATTATGTTGAGTTAATCATCATGTTCATTCCATGGGTTGACTTGGAGACATTTATGGTTCTAGGTTCCGTTTCTTAATTCGGGACTATGTTCGAGTTGTGACAAGCTTGGTATCAGAGCAAAGGTTTAGGGTGTCTGAAAGCCACGTTAAGTAGAGTCTTTTTCATGAGTGTGAAGCGCGCCACACTTATGAAGAAGAGACTATGAAGCATTTTAGGAAATTTCCCTTCTTTCATGATCTATATTGTGTGATAAAATGTCTCTCTACCCTTCTAACTCATGCTATACACATTTGCAGAATCATGCCACCACGCCGAGTTAACAGAAGAAGGAACGCCAACAGAAAATGGAATGGCCATGAGAATGGAAATGGAGATGGGCACCATCAAGCCCCACCAGTTGCATAGGATCATGTGCCCGAACAGGTTGCCCATGCTGAGTTTAGGGCAGCTATCTAGATGTTGGAACAGGCGTTGATTGACCAGGTGATCTTGGGCATATTTACATGCCCAAGAGCTATTTTATAACTTAATCTTAGTCATGTTTGTTAATTTAATTGATTACATTCTCATGTGATTTTGTATAATTTCGTGCATGAACTAACCAATATGATTAGCAATGTTTTGTAGGTACATTACGATTAGGAGGAGCTAAACTGGATGATGCACAAGAAAGAAGGGAGTTTCGAAGGACATGGAGTGATGATCGCAAGAAGAAGAATGCCCGCTAGGCGGCGTGTCACGCATATGGCGTGCACACGAGACCAATGCCAGGCAGTGTGCTAGCGCGATAGCATCGTGCCATGACGGCCGAGCTTTAGCACCAACAGGCGTGTCACACCCTTGCTGCTCCGCTTCCAGTAGCGTGCCGCGGCAAGCAACGCGCTACTGCCCTCGCCCAAGACCTGTCATGACATGCCATTCCAGTAGCCTAGCGCGATAGCTTCATGCCATGGAGGGCATGCTACGCGATAGGCAACGTGGCATGGAGACAATTCAACCACGGCAAAAATTTGCAAATTCCATTTAGTACAAATTAAACACGTATCTCCAAAAATCATTTATCAAAAAATATTTTTGTAGAAACGGAAAAGAGTGAAGGGAGAACGAGAAGAACTTCACCTAGGGTTCAAGGTTTTTCATTTTCTTTTAATTATTCTTGTAAGTACATTACTTTAATCATGTTTTTGAGTAACTGTACGAACATGAGTGGCTAAACCCTTCCTCTAGGGTTGAGGCCACATGATATGAATGTAAATTCTTAAATTCATCTTTGGTTTGAGTTTTTAGTTGTTTTGTCTGGCATTCTTAATTATCATTGTTTTTATGCTTGATCACCATGAAAACAAACTCGTTAAGCTTAGGTAAAAGCTCGAAAGAGTAACCCTAGGTTAGAATGGAAGAATGTGGGGAGCAAGTTCTTGTCTTTACAATAGGATTCACGGTTAGGATAGAAACTATACCTAACTTGCCTTGATTGGTTAATAAAACGGGATGATAGCTAGGCACCAACTTAGAATTGTCATATCACTGCTCGTAGAAGTAATTGTGAAGCTAAGTCAAGTTAAATGATTAGAGGTACGAAAGTCCATAATCAAGGGCATAAACCCCATAAACCACATCGACGTAGTTAAATTGCTCACGAATTAGTACACCACATCCCCGCTCAACGATGTAGGTGTGAGACTAGTTTGTTGCGTGTTTAGAGGCTCGAGAGACCAGGAACACTGCATTTTAACTCCGTGAGACAACAACTGAAGTTTTCATACATGAACCATTGTGAATTGTAGCATTTCATGATTACCAAGCCTTAACTCTAGTTGATTCTTGTATTGTTTCCCGATTATCTTGTGATCACCCTAGATTTAATTATAATTATCTAAAATCTCTTAAATCAACACTTGTGAAGGTTAACTTAACACTTGAACTTGAATATTCGTTGAATTAGTAAATTCCCTGTGGGTTCGACATCTGACTCTTAAAAGGGCCACTGTATTACTTGTATGACCGCGTGCGATGGGGCGCAACAAGTTTTTGGCACCATTGCTGGGGACTAGCAGCGTTTAGTGATTTTTTAGTTTTTGTGTGATTTTTATTTTCTTAAGTGTTGAAAACCTTGGTCCTAGTCTTTTCTATTGCAGGTAACAGGTTGTCCTTGCAGAACTAGCAAGTAATAGAGAGTTGGTGGAACCTTTGTTGGGGCCGGAAAGCCGATTACATTTGCTCTGGAGAGAAGCTCTATAGCGGATGCTAAAAAGGTTACAGGAAAAGTTACAACAACATCCACCAGCAAAGCGAGAAGAGTTGTTGCATGAACCAATGGCGGCTCGACCAGTTCGGGAAGTGGCAATCCCACTAGCGACAAATATGACCTTCAGTATCTGCAAATCGGCGCTAGGAGGAAACTTTGAGCTTAAGCAGAATATGGTGCAAATGTTACATTCTAGTGGAGAGTTCACTAGAATAACTCATGAGGAGCCACAGCAGCACTTACATAATTTCCTATAGATTAGTGACACTTTTGTCCCCACCGGAGTGTCAATAGATTATGTCCGACTCACTCTCTTCCCATTTTTATTGTTGGTAGAGGCAAAGGGGTGGTTGAAGGCTGAGCCACCGAATTCCATTACTTCTTGGGACGACCTATCAAGAAAGTTCCTCATCAGATTCTTCCCTTCAGGCAAGACTGCCAAGCTCAGAAGTGAGATATTAAGTTTCACGCAGAGGCCGGAGGAGAACCTATATTTGGCTTGGGAGAGATTCAAGTTATTACTGAGAGACTGCCCCCATCACCAGCAATCCAATGAGGTGTTAGCTCACACCTTTGTAAAGCGTCTAGAACCACATACGAAGATATTGTTAGACTCTGCATCGGGTGGGCAAGCACTGGAGAAAACATATGATGAGCTGTACACTCTCTTAAACGGAATTGCTCAAGGAAACCTGGAGTGGTACAGTGAGTCATCAAGAGGGGCTGGAAAGAGAGTAGCAGGGCTGATAGAAGTGGATAGTTTCAATGACTTGGCTGCACAGTTAGTGTCATTGCAACACTAGATAATTACTTAGTTTAGCAAACTGAGTATGAACCAACCGTAGGGACAGGTGAATGCAATTCAACAGGTTCCTAGATGGTGTGAAATTTGTGGTAATAATGGGCACAATGCTGACACATGCGGGGCCAATCCTTAATCAGTCAATTTTGTGGGGAATGTTCAGTGAAACAATCAGACTTATGGGAACACCTACAACAAGAATTGGCAGAGTCACCCAACATTTTCTTAGGGTGGAAATCAGAGTCAGAGTTACCAGTAGCCTCAGTAGTAGAACAAGCAGAATAGTGGCCAGTCAAGCAGCAACAACATTGAGGAGATGTTGTAGAAAATTATGGCTACCCAGGCCCAATTGGCAGAGAATTAGGAACGGATGGCTTCAGATTTGAAAAATTAGATATGGCCACCCGTAATCTAGAGAAGAAGATGGGTCAATTAGCAGCTGCTCAGCACACCAGACCGCAGGGAGGGTTACCTAGTGACATAGATACAAACCCCTGATAGGTCAATGCCATTAGTCTAAGGAGTGGCAAGCAATTGGCTGATGCACCACCTAAGGAAAAATGAAATGAGGTGCAGCCAGAGTTGGTTAGACAGGGTCCATCCACTAACAAGGGAGAGACTCAGAGTGCTTCAAATCATAATGCACAATCATCATTGCAGCCAGCATAGAGACCACCACCACCATTCCCACCAAGACTCAAGAAGAGAAGGGAGGAAGAATGCTTTAAAAAGTTCTTTGATATTTTCAAAGAACTTCATATCAATTTGCCTTTACTTGATGTTTTGCAAGGAATGCCAAAGTACTCTAAGTACTTGAAAGATGTGGTGTCCAAAAAATTTAGGTTGGTGGATGTCCAGACGGTGGCACGTACTGAGGAGTGCAGCTACAGGTTGATGAGCAAAATTTCAAAAAAGCTCAAGGACCAGGGAGTTTCACCCTCCCCGTACAAATTGGTGAAGCTGAAGTTATAAGGGCTCTTTGTGACTTAGGGGCAGCAGTAAATCTAATTCCCCTATCTCTATTTAACACCCTGGGGTTGGGTAAGCCGAGACCCACACGAGTAATGTTGCACCTGGCAGACAAGTCCACAGTGGCACTAGAGGGAATAATTGAGGACCTTCTCACCAAAATGGGAAAGTTCATTATACCCACTGATTTTATCATTCTTGACTTTAAAGTTGATGATAAGGTACCTCTGATCTTGGGATGGCCATTCTTGGCAGCTGGAGGAGCCCTTATAAATGTAAGAGCAGGTACCCTTAGAATGAGGGTCAACGATGAAGAAGAGCTCTTCAGAGTCTACCAAGAGACAACCCACCCACACACTATAGTTATTTGTGTAAGATCAGTATGTTGTCAGATGCTAAGTGTGGGGTGGTAGATTCCATGGGTCCACAGCTGCAGGACATGCTGAAATTTTAGCCCGAGTCTGATGGAGGGCTAAAATCAAAGGAGAAGTTGGAAGAAGAGAGGGACAGAGGGGAGGCTATTCCCTATAATAACAAAAAGAGGAGAAAATGGTTCTAAAAAGGGAACACTTGTTTGAGGATATCCTAAAAAGGATAGTCTACGTCGTTCCACGACATAAAATCAGACGCTGCTTGGGAGGCAACCCAAGAGTACCACAAGTACCTTTTCTTTTAAGTTTGTGTTGTATTTTGTTATTTTTCACTTGTGTTATTTGTTTTGATGGATAAGCACAGATTCAGGGGAAGTCTAAGTACCCAGGGAAGAAAAAGCTTGGAGTATGAAAAGATGAGTGTGGGGTTGGTAAACCACATGTTTAACAATGTAGAAAAAAAATATTTTTAGCTAAGCCTAGAAGCCTCAGGGAGTATTTCTCACCCTTTTATTAATTTTATTTTATGCTTTGGGGACATAGCATAATTCAAGTGTAGGGTGAAAGAAATTTCAAAAATTTTGTGCTTAGTGAATTCGGGTGAAGTTGGTGCTTGGTATAATATTGTTTGATGAAAAAGTTTGAGTTGATCATATTTCACCCACCCTTTGGTTTTTCTTTTTGGTTCTTTTTTGAAAGGGGGCACTTTGAACCGATGAATAAAATTTTTCTTTGTCTGTATATAATGGTGTTAATTTTAGTTAGGGATTTTTCCCAAGAATGGATGAATGAAGACCGTCTTAAGGGATAATTAGTCAATAGGTTTTTGTTGTGAACCCTTAGCTGATTGATAATTTGTTGCTCTCGTTATGTGTTTTACATGATTGTGAGATGCAAGTGGTGTAAATTTTGAAGCATGTTTAGCAATTGTATAACTTTGTTTGATACACCTAGGCTCTTGAATATGATTCTATGTGCGTAAAGCTTGATTTTAAATTCTTGTTATTTGCTGAGTTAAGAGTCTACTGAATTTGTCTTGAATTGAGCATATGTTGTGAACGTAAGGTTTTTAAATATTCCATGCTATTGTGTAGTGTCTAAAACTTGCTTGGTGTGTATACAAAACAAAATGAGGGATGTCGATTGTAGGAGATGATTTAGGCATTTCTTTGAATGAGCCTAATTTTTTATCCCTTTCTTTACCCACATTGAATGTCTGATCCTAGTTAGCTCTATTGAGCCTTAAGCCTATTCTTTGTGGCTGCAACATAAGCTTAATCATTTTCTTTCAATAGACTTGAAGTTGGTTCAAAACTCCTAAGAGCTTAAGTGAAAAATCTAAGGAGTGAGAATCGTGAAAAAGAAGGAAAAATAACGGTTGTGGGAGTTGAAGAAAAGACTAGAGGTGCACTTGTGTAAAAATGCACAAGTGTTGGTAGGGAGTAAAAGAAGAAAAGAGTGAAAAAATTACTTAAGTACTCCTTACTAATAGCCTAAGTGTGCCTAATGAAATGGGGAAACAAAGAGGAAAATGGGAGTTGAAAAGAATAAAGGTGAAGTAAGAGGAAAGATATCCTTAATGAAAGTGTGATGTATTAAAAGTGATTAGGTAAGATAGTCACTATTACTGGACAGAGTAGTACCTACCTGTCCCTTAGCCTATATTACAACCCACTAAGTCCTACTTGATCTTACTTTCAAATATTCCTAAATTAGTGGAGTAAAACACTAAAGGCGGGCTTATGGATCAATACATGTTGCATGTGAGTTCTTTGTGAGAGTGAGCTTATTCCTTATTCATATACCCATACATGTAATAATTTGAAAACATATGAGCAAAAAAATTGGGTAACTGTCTTGTTGTGAGGGCACATGTTTGATGAAGGATAAAATTCATGTCGGATGTCTTACTTTGTTGATTTTCATGGATTTGTTGAGTTTAAGAGTTGATTCTTGAGGCTAGGAAGTTTAACTTAGTTATATGGGGTTTTAATGGTGAGATATGGCATGCTCTATTTTAAACTTGCTATCTAAAACAATCGGTGTAGCCGTAGCTTGAATCATCTTGTTTTAATTAGATATTGTAAGTTCTTCATGTGCTACCCAGGTCAACCAGCAAGCAGTGGTTCATGTTCCCCAGAATGGGAATGCAGTGGCGGCTAGAGTCAAGGATTTCCTTAGGATGAATCCCCCTAATTTCTTGGGTCAAGAGTTGACGAGGACCCACATAAGTTAATTGAGGAGATTCAGAAGATTAGACAAGTTATGGGAGTGACGGGGGAGGAGTGTGCAGACCTATCCTCTTATAAGTTGAAAAGGGTTGCTTATATTTGGTACAAATAGTGGAAGGATGGCCGGGGAGTCAGAGCAGGTCCCGTTGGTTGGGATGAGTTTCTCACCGCGTTCTTGGACCAATTCTTTCTCCGAGAGATGAGGGAAATCAAGGTAGCAAAGTTTGTGAATCAAAGACAGAACAACATGACGGTTCAAAATTATGCTCTAGAGTTCACCCGTTTGTCCAGGTATGCGTCGCAGATGGTGGCCGATCAGAGGGCCCGAGTGAGTAGATTTTTGAATGGGGTAGTGAACTATTTGGTCAAGGATTGAAATACCTCTATGCTACATCAAGACATCGACTTCTCCCAATTGGTTTTGTATTCCCAAAAGATGCAGTGCACTTGAGGGAGAGGGAGAGAGAGGCCAAGAGGGCCAGAACAGATAGTTTTGGGTTCTCCCAGTAGAAGTCGGGTGGTGGACATTGTCAGCAGTCCTACCAGAGATCATCAGACCCAGCGACGTCATCAGCCAGTGTTCCATCTAGATCTCGAGGTGATCATAGGAGCAGGGCATCAGGTCCGAGGGGACAGAGGAATATGCCGGTAGAGCGCGCCTTTCTAGTCTACGGAAAATGTGGTAAGAACCACATAGGAGAGTGCTTAGTTGGATAATATATTTGCTTCGGGTGTGCAAAACTCAAGCACATGTGCCGGGAGTGTCCTTTGGCTAGGAAGGACGATAGCAGGGGTCATACTCAGGCTACCAGTTCAATAGCGGCTCCAGCAGCACACCCTCCTCAACAGGGTGCATGCACTAGTGCAAGTGGTGTTCAGGGCCATAATAAGTTTTATGCCATAAAATCTCATCAGGATCAGGAGGTCTCCCCATATGTAGTTACTGGTATGTTACGAGTATTCTATCTTGATGTTTATGCATTGTTACACCCAGGAGATACTTTATCTTTTGTGACGCCCTATGTTGCCAGTAGTTTCAAAGTAAGTCTCGAATTTGTATCAAAACCTTTCTCAGTCTCTACTCCAGTCGGTGATTTAGTTATAACTCGACGGGTAAATAGAAATTTCCCTGTCACAATCCTTCAAAAAGTCACCTTAGAAGATTTAGTATAGTTAGACATGACAGATTTTGATGCTATCTTTGGCACGGATTGGTTGCATGCATGTTATGACTTAGTAAATTGTAGAACCCGAGCGGTACAGTTTCGGTTTCCAAGTGAGCCAGTCCTAGAGTGGAAGGGTAGTTCAGTTGTACCTGAAGGTCTCTTTATTTCCTACCTTAAGGCTAGAAAGATGATCTCTAAGGGTTAAATGTACCATATAGTTTGATTTAAGGATGCAACATTCGAGACCCTGACTCTCCCGTCAGTTCCTATAGTGTGTGAGTATTCGGAGGTGTTCCCATATGATCTACCTGGAGTCCCGAGCGAGCGAGAGATCGACTTTGGTATTGACCTTCTTCACGATATGTAGACCATATCTATTCCTCCTTACAAAATGGCTCCATCTGAGCTAAGGAATTTGAAAGAGCAGTTGAAGGATCTCTTGGACAAGGGTTTTATCAGACCTAGAAAATCCATGTGGGGTGCACCAGTTCTCTTTATTCAAAGGATGGTTCTTTTCGTATGTACATCGACTATCGGTAGTTGAACAAGGTTACAATCAAGAACAAGTATCCTTTTCCTAGAATTGATGATTTATTTGACCAACTCCAGGGTGCTAAGTGCTTCTCAAAGATAGATCTTATGTACGGTTATCACCAGCTCAGAGTTAGAGAGAGTGACATTAGACAGCCTTCAAGACTCGGTATGGTCACTATGAGTTCATAGTTATGTCTTTTGGACTACTGAATGCTCCTACAACTTTTATGGATTTGATGAATAGGGTGTTCAAGCCATACTTGGATATGTTCGTGATTGTCTTCATAGATGACATCCTTATATATTATAGAAGCGAGGAGGAGCATGATACTAATTTGAGGATTGTGCTACAGAATCTCAAGGATCAACAACTATTTGCTAAATTCAACAAGTGTGAATTTGGGTTGGAGTCATGTAATACCCCGAAATCCCTAATATCATACCGGAGGGTTCAAATGGAAAAAATAGAAAAAATTTCACCAAGTCATAGGAGCAGTCATTTAGTGACCCATGAGGAGACTTCACGATTTGTTAAGTGACTCATGAAGTGAAGGAAGAATTGGAAGGAACCCGTGATCAGGGGGTGACCACGAGAGAACTAACAAGTCGTGGTTAGGGCAACGAGTCGTTAACTGAGTCGTGATCAAGATGGTCTATGGTTCAAAGTTTAATTTCTCGGAAAGGCCACGAGAGGCAGCCACGAGTCGTAAAGTGACTCCACGACTCATGGAGTTGGTCGTGGTCAGGAGCAGGATTTGAAGTGTGAAATTTGGGGCAGTGTACTTCACGACTGGGTCACCACGAGTCGTTAGGTACACTATGAGTCGTGGTGTCCCTCATGGTGACTGGCAGTGTATATTTTCCCTGCATTTTAGTAAGGTGTTTTCATAATTCTTAAACTCCTAAGTCCTAAACTACATCGTTTTAAGCTCAGTTAGAAGGGTTTTAAAGATACTTAGCCTAATGTAAACCTCCCCATTCCATGCATGCAAGATCTGGGAGCCTATAGAAGATCAAACTAGAGGATTCTTTAGGTTCTTCCTCAAGTCACTTGGATTCTCAAGAGAGGTTGTGAAATTCAAAGTAACCAGGTATGTGGGGTTATGAATGGCGGTATTCCTTCATTCCCATGCCCAAATCCTCTTCTATTTCATGGAATTCTAAGTTGATAAATCTATGGAGTTTTAACCCAATTTGTGAAATTCTCTAGAAATCTATCATGGGTAAATTCTATTAATGTTGCCAATGTTGTTCTAAGATTCGCAGGCATGTTTTACAATGATTTTACTTAAACCTTTATGATTTCAAAGTCTTACAATTACAATGCCCAATTATAAAGTTCATGAAAGGTTGAGATTATGATCTATGTTTTCAAGTATGATGAGATGTATATGATGAAAGTATATTTTTAATTACCCATGTTTATATCCATGGTTTTTTACTATCTTAAAGTATGTATAAGTTTGGGCAAGCCCATATGATCAAGTATGTTTTATGATTTACTTCAATTTCATGTTATTAGCTTACCACATGATTTTTGAGTATGGACTCCCACATTTCAACTTATGGTATGGTTTGAGCCAAGGCTCCTCATGATATGTTTTCAGATTATGCATGTGCTATTATGATTCAGCTGCTTCGTATGACAATGGTTCAACTTCATTAAAATCTGATGGAGAGCACATGCATGTTTTTTGGAGTAGTGTCCAGCACCGAGTAGGCTAAGGGTTCAGTCAACCTTGTGCCTCAGAACGACGTGCCAACGTAAGTATGTACAGATTATTTGGGACCTTCCTTGTGAGCTATCCCTACCCTCGATGGGCTTTAAGCTTGATATCGATATCATAGTAGTTCCTTTATCCCTGGAAAGGCTTTGGACGGCTCTGCCCACTTGAGTGTAATAGTCGGGACCACGTAAGCTCTATCGTGGTAATGTCGATTATATGATGAGTCTCCCATTGTTCCTCATGATTTTCCGTTACGCATGTCCATCAGTCATGATATTATGTTTTTAGTAGGTTTGACCCAAATGTTCAGTTTTACTTACGATTATCAGTTTCATCTTTGGATCATTCTAACAGTTATGATACACAGTCATGTTTAAATCATGTTTTCAGATAATAGCATGCAAGTCTTACTCTCAGAATCTTATCTTGAATATGCTAATTGATATGAAGGATTTCAGTTTTTACTTACTTAGCGGTTTTACTTAGCTTGCATACTCAGTACATTCCAAGTACTAACTGTATACTCTATGATGTATTGTTTAATGATATAGGCTCGGACATTCAAGTTCAGTCCCGCTGCTAGCTAGATTCCCAAAGTGAGCATTTCTCAGCCTATAGGTGAGTCCTCATCCTTCGAGGACCTTTTTATCAACTTGTTATTAGTACTTTTAGTTTTAGCTTGTTAGTGAGTTAGTTGGGGTCTTGTCCCATCAACTCATCAGGTTATAGAGGCTTGTCAAACATAGTATGTATTCAGCCTCGGATTAGTACTATGTTGTCCATTATTCAGATGTTACTGGATTTTAAGACTTCTTCTATTTTAAATGTTAGACTTTACGCATTTATTTATGTTGAGTTTAGTTAACATATACATGCCATGGGTCGACTTGGAGCCTCTCGGGGTTCTTTATCCTGTGTCTCTATCCAGGCCTATGTTCCAGTCGTGACAAACTTGGTATCATAGCATTAGGTTTTGAAGTGTCCTAGGGTGTCTGAAAGCTGCATTAAGTAGAGTCTTTTTCATGGGTATGAAGCGCGCCACACTTATGATGAAGAGGCTATGAAGCATTTTAGGAAATTTTCCTTCTTTCATGATCTATGTTGTGCGATGAAATATCTTTGTATTCTCCTAACTCGTGCTATACACATTTGCAGAATCATCTCTCCTCGCCGAGTTAATAGAAGAAGGAATGGGAATGGAAATGGCCATGAGAATGGCAACGGAGATGGGCACCAGCAGGCCCCACCATCCCCCGATGATCATGTGCCCGAGCAAGATGCCCATGCAGAGTTTAGGGCATCCATCTAGATGTTGGCATGGGCATTAACCGCCCAGGTCAACTAGCAAGTGGTACTGCATATTCCCTAGAATTGGAATGCGGCAGCGGCAAGAGTGAGGGACTTTCTTAGGATGAACCCTTTGGAGTTCCTCAGATCGAAGGTGGACGAGGATCCACATGAGTTGATTTATGAGGTCCAGAAGATCACCCAGATTATGGGGGTGACGGGGAAGGAGTGCGTAGACCTAGCCTCTTATCAGCTAAAGGAGGTTGCCCATATCTGGTTTAGATAATGGAAGGATAACAGGGAAGTTGGAGCGGGTCCCATTGGTTGGGATGAGTTCCATACCGCGTTCTTGGATTAGTTCTTTCCCCAAGAAATGAGGGAGATCAAAGCAGTTGAATTTGTGAACCAGAGGAAGAACAACATGATGATCCAGGAGTATGCTTTAGAGTTCACCCGTCTATCAAAATATGCACCTGAGGTGGTGGCTGATCAGAGGGCTCAAGTGAGCAGGTTTGTGCATGGGATAGCAGACTATTTGGTCAAAGATTGCAGGACCGCTATGCTTCACCAGGAAATTGACTTCTCACGGTTGGTTTTGTATGCCCAGCAGATAGAAGCGGTACAAGAAAGTGAGTGGGAGAGAGAGGCCAAGAGGGAAAAGACCGATAGTTTTGGGTTCTCCCAGCAGAGGCCTAGTGGTGGGCATCATCAGCAGTCCCATCGGAGATCATCAGCCCCAGTGCCATCAGAAGCAAGTGTATCATCTAGATCTAGGCGCGATCAGAGGGGACGAGCGTTAGGCTCTTGAGGTAAGGGGAGCAGATCCGTAGAGACCAGTATTCTAGGTTGTGACAGGTGTGGTTGAAAGCACATTGGGAAATGCCTAGAAGGTACAGGTTCTTGTTTCGAGTGCGAGAAGCCCGGACATATGCTCATAGATTGTCCAACAGCTAGACAGGGCCATGGTAAGGGTCGAGACCCTGCCACTAGTTCAGCATCCCCACCAGCTTAACTCAGCAGGGTGCCTCTACTAGTGCAGTTGGTGGTCAGTGCTAGAACAGATTCTATGCCCTTGCATCTCGTCAGGAGCAGGAGGCCTCTCCAGATATAGTCACTGGTATTTTATGAGTATTCCACCTAGATGTATATGCTTTGTTATATCCGGGAGCTACTTTATCTTTTGTGACACCCTATGTTGCCAGTGGTTTCGGAGTTAGAACCAAAATCCTATCAGAACCCTGCTCAATCTCTACTCCAGTCGATGATTCAATTATAGTTCGACGAGTATATAGAAATTGCCCTGTTACATTCCTTCAGAAAGTCACCTCAACAGATTTAGTAGAGCTATCCATGACAAATTTTGATGTTATCTTTGGCATGGATTGGCTACATGCATGTTATGCATCAGTAAATTGCAGAACCCGCACAATAGAGTTCCGACTTCCAGGTGAGCCATTCCTAGAGTGGAAGGGTAGTTCAGTTGTGCCTGTAGGTCGCTTCATTTCCTACCTTAAGGCCAGAAAGATGATTTCTAAAGGTTGCGTGTACCATCTAGTTAGGGTTAAGGATGCTACATCTGAAACCCTGACTATCCAATCAGTTCCTATATTATGTGAGTATCCAGAGGTGTTTTCAGATGATTTACTAGGAATCCCTCCCAAGAGGGAGATCGGTTTTGGTATTGACCTTTTTCTCGATATGCAGCCTATATCTATTCCTCCTTATAGAATAGCTCCAGCTGAGCTAAAGGAGTTGAAAGAGAAGTTGAAAGACCTCTTAGACAAGGGTTTTATCAGACCTAGCAAATCCCCATGGGGTGCACCAGTTCTCTTTTTCTGCAAGAAGGATGGTTCTCTTCGTATATGCATTAATTATCGTCAATTGAAAAAAGTTACCATCAAGAGAAGGTATACCCTCCCCAAGATTGATAATTTTTTTGACCAGCTCTAGGGTGCCAAGCTCAAAGATAGACCTCAGATCAAGATACCACCAGCTCAGGGTTCGGGAGAGTGACAGCCTTCAGGTTTTGGTATGGTCACTGTGAGTATGTAGTTATGTCTTTTGGACTAAAAAATGCTCCTGCGGATTTTATGGACTTGATGAACAGGGTGTCCAAGCCATACATGGATATGTTCGTGATCGTGTTCATAGATGACATTATTATATACTCTTGGAGTAAAGAGGAGTATGTTGCTCATTTGAGGGTGGTGTTATAGACTCTTAAGGATCCCCATCTGTGTGCTAAATTCAGCAAGTGTGTGTTTTGGTTAAACTCGGTAGCATTTTTGGGTCATGTGGTCTCAAGTGAGGGTGTACAAATGGACTCTCAAAAGATAGAAGTTGTGAAGAATTGTCCTAGACTAGTTAGTCCTTCGGATATTGGGAGTTTCTTAGGTTAGCTGGTTACTACAGGAGTTTTGTTGAAGAAATTTCATCCATTGCAATACTGTTGACTTAGTTGACCCAGAAGAAAGTGAAATTTCAATGGTCGGAGTCCTATGAGAAAAGCTTCCAAGAGTTGAAGACTCGACTCATCCAGCACCAGTGTTTACTCTATCTGAGGGTATCAATGGGTTTTTCATATATTGTGACCCCTCAAGGATCGACCTTGGTTGTATAGTAATGCAGCACGGTACGGTTATAGCCTATACTTTCAGGCAGCTAAAATTCCATGAAAAGAACTACCCTACACACGATCTTGAGTTGGCGGTAGTAGTATTTTCCTTGAAGATTTGGAGACACTATCTGTATTGAGTCTATGTGGATGTGTTTACGAACCACAAGAGCCTACAATACGTGTTTAGCCAGAAGGATCTAAATCTACGTCAGAAAAGGTGGTTGGAGCTTCTTAAGGATTATGATATGAGTATCCTTTATCATTCGGGCAAGGCCAATATGGTGGCAGACGCTCTTAGCAGGCTTTCTATGGAGAGTGTGTCCCATGTAGATGAGGAGAGGAAAGAGTTAGTGAAGGATGTGCATTAGCTTGCACGACTAGGAGTTCATCTTGTTGGCTCGAGGGAAGGTGGTGTCATTGTTCAGAATGGATCTGAATCTTCCTTGGTGACCGAAGTAAAGGCTAGACAAGACGGGGATCCTATTTTGGTAAATTTGAAGGAACGTGTTTGGAAGCGAAGTGTCACGACCCGAGTCTACACCCTGGCCGAGACACGGTACTTAGTGCCACAAGTGACCCCAAGCTAGCTCATGGTCTATCATTACACTGGTATACTGAGTAAAATAAGAGGAAGCTTTAAAATATATAATCATTCAAGAAATACTGAGTTGACAAGGGTCAATATATCATAAGAAACAATATTGCATAACTGTGTCAGAAAGCCAATAACTAACTGATGAGTTGCTGGGACAATCCCCCAGCTAACTCTAAAGTCTAACTGAGTAAACAACTAACTAAAAAACCATCGTCCTCGGAATATGAGAACTCACCAAATAAAACTGCTGATGATATCGTCGGAGGAAACTACTAATGATGTTGAGATTGAGAACCTGCATCTGTATGATAAAATGATATAGCACTGAAAGGTTTGCAAGACCTTATGGTCCGTGGTCCAACTGATGTATGATAAATTATAGCACCGAAAGTGTACGCGCATTTCTTAATGCTTTGAGAAGAGAGATACAATAATCATGAAAGAATAAGTAACTGAACTGCAATAAAAATGAAATGACCAACAAAAATATTATCAAGTGGCAAACTGAACTATACCTGATATGGTCAATACGACCCTGGCTGATGGTCATAATCAAGTCTTGGAAATGAGATATTGAGCTGAGCTAAACCGATTTGAACTGAAATGAGACTGGTATTGACAAGTGGGAGAGTTTATAACTAATATATAACCATGTGAGCTAAACATGGAGTTCGATATGTACGCCCCATCATTGCACCCAATATAACTTGCGAAGGTATAAAGGCATGAACTGTGAGATAACTGTCTCCGGGCCCATTTGGGCCAAATAACCTACGGTGGCAATGTAGTTCTAGAACCCGGGGTGCGCCTGAACCCTCGGTGCTAAGTCCTACCCCAATCGGATAGTCCTAGTCTGACTAATGAGCCGACAGCTCGGTTAGGGCCCAAGACAACTCGAGATACTCTATCTGAAGTAAATCCTGAGAGTCTGACACACCGATAACCGTAACCTGGTGTACTAAGACTGGCCAGAGCTTATCCGGGAAGCCGCTCGTGAATCAGTCTGTGAGAACAAATGTAAACTACTGCAGTGCCTGACTGGTCAGAGCTGCTTATTTGAAAAAGTCAGAACCGTCTAAAGAAACAAAACTGATAACTGATAACTGATAACTAGGAGGTTACTAACACCACAAGAACTGACTCAAACAAACTGATCAACTCACATTTACCGAAGATACCTGAAACTAACATTTATACGAGACCGTACTAGCATGCAACCGACTGAAAATTCAGATGAGGTGTAACATGGGAATTCCAACACTAACAGAAAGTCAAGCAACATTAATTTCTAATCAATTATGCAAGACCCTAATTTACTGCATTTATAGAAAGAATAAAATCATTTTATAGAAACAAGTATCAACACGATCACGCAGTGTAAATAGTAACAATAATCTAACAACATTCCACATGAATTAATCAGAATGACTGAAAAATTACTATAATTCGAAACTTCAGGATAAAAATGATAAGAGATTATGAAGAGTTTTGGAACACAAGGGAAGAACACCCCTTGTTAAATACCTACATACCTGGTGTGGTGAACTTTGAGAGAAGCTTGAGAAGAAACTGAAGAACTGAATTCTAGTTTACTATGAGATATCTAATAGGAATTTGCTCTTTGAGATCGTGGGAGATGAGTGGAAATGAGGGGTTAAGTCGATTACCCCTTTAATCTTCCAAAACATACCCAAATGACGTAGTTTAGAGCTCAGGGGCTTAGGAAATTATGGAAAAGCCCTTAAAAGTCTCCGTAAGAAAACGACCGCAGTCCCAACGAGGGACTAGACGAGTCGTTACTTAAGTGGATGATCAACATAGCCCGCCGTCAACACTGGGAGGATTTCATCCGTCAATCACCACGAGGGATACCATCACTCATGGCTACCTAATGACTGGTACAAAGTCGTGTGAACACTAACAAATTTTCAACATCCAAACAACCACAACTCCCCGACCACGTTAGTGATGTGTCGTGATTTTACAGCACTGACGCTGAAACCAAGAAACTATGCACATTATGGGTATGTTTATATAGGTATAATGTGTTTTGTTTTTAATGTTGCAGGAAAAACAGGTCTAGAAGTGAAACTGGGAAACAATGCTGAAAATAACTGAATGTGACCTGCCACATCACGCAGTCATGCAGTACTAGCACGACTCGTTGTTTCGAGCTCATGGTAAAGGTTGAATTTTGAAGATACAGAAACAGTGTACTTGACGACAGGAACGACTCGTTATGACTCAGGGTAACGAGCCATAAAGTCAGTCATGAAGACTGGGAGAGGAATTACTGAAGAAGCAGTCCATGAAGTTGATGTGACATAACGAACGCTGGTTGACTAAATGACTCGTTGGCAGGTCACTGGAACCAACCATATGATATTAATTGAATGCAAAGTGGAGTTAGACCACGAGGGGCCTGACGACTCTGTGCCCAGGCACAAACAAGTCATTAGTGACCGCTGCCATAACTAAGCTTGATGCTGAGACGATCGATTTTAATAAGGCACGATTTGAGCCAAAGGTCCTAACAAATCATCAATGTCCCCGTGATCACCGACGACCTGGTTTCCATTTTTTGTTAGGAAAAGGTTTTCTTGGAACTATAAATACATTTTTTAGGTTTATTTTCGAGAGACAGCTTATTATTATTATTTTTCTCACGAGGATTTGGTATTGTACGATTATTATTGGGTCATGGACAAGTTTTACAATTTTTTCTTAGAATTTGAGGATTAAAAGCAACATTGGAATTTATTCACAGTTTTGAAGTTTTATCTAATTACTTGTTTTCTTTTATGATAATTTGTAAGTTACAATTATGATTTATTCAATATTTTGTGATTATGATCATTCAAACATGAGTAGCTAAACCTATAACTAGGGTTGTGGGAACCAAGATGAATTAACACACATAGGTTGGGAATACTTCGTGATTCTTGAATGGGGTTTAATGCATGACATTTTTCCCTTCGTTTTAATTGATTCTTGACGGTTGCAAAACGTTAGAACTTACTTTATTCTTACTTATCGGACTGGTTGAAGTAGGAATAAAAGGGATTAACAATGGAGATTGAGGGTATCAACCTCGTCTAATAGCTTGAACTTGTCTGGGGATAGCAAATCCGATATTAAGGGTAAGAGTTAATTAAGTGGCCACACCCGCATATGAACTAAGTTGTGTGGTTATAATCATCTAAATAGGGACCAACAATTTAGTGAACCTAATCTATTGATATTACATGTTAAACACCTAAATAGATCACTAGGATACAAGCCTTGTGGTTATCAGTTATCACTTTGCTCCCTAGACGGTTATGATATTTCCAGATAAGCAGATCTGACCAGTCTAAGAACTAACACTATCAGTTTCAATTTGTTCTCTAGACGATTATGATGCTTCCAGTAAGCAGCTCTAGCCAGTCTTAGAACACCAGTTATAGTTATCCGATCCGACAAGACTCTCAATGTACTTCTAGATAAATATCCCGGATCTCTCTAGTCTTGGGCCCCAACATTGAGCTATCACCTGGACCATGAGTTCCCGCCAACTTCCTCTTTCATCAATAGAGTCACTCTATTGTTCGTGGAGTACTTCACGGGTCACTGAATGACTCGTCCTGTGACCGTGCAGAATTTATTTTCGTTTTGAACCCTCGTGTCCGACCTTAGGGGGTTTTGGAGTATTACAAAAGGTGGAGGTTTTCTCCCTGGGGAGATGGGGTACTACAATATCAGGGTCAGTTTGTGTGGTTCCTGAGTGTTGATGAGTTGAGGGAGCAGATGTTGCATATGGGTCTTGGTTCTAGATATTCTATACATCCAGTGCCACTAAGATATACCCTGACATTTAAAGTTCACTCGTGGAATGGCAAGGAAAGACATAGAAGAGTTTGTGGCAAGGTGTCCGATGAATTGTCAATAAGTAAAAAGTTGAGCATCAAAGACCTGAGGTATACGAAGACAGTAGAATCCCTACTTAGAAGTGGAGGCACATGGACTTCATTACAGTTGTTTCGCACTCATTGACAATATGCCTATTTGGGTTATCAGAGACAGTTGACTAAAGCAGCCCATTTTGTACAGGTCAAAACTACTGGATTCAATAGGAGGCCATGTCAAATTATAAATCAAGAGTTAGTTTGGCTATGTGATGCCCTTATCCATTATATCATATAGAGGTACTCATTTACCTCCTAGTTTTGGAGATCGTTTAAAAGGGACATGGTACTTTCAGGTCGTTTAGTATAGCTTTTCATCCACAGACAGATTTGCATGTTGGAATGGACCATTCAGACTCTTTGAGAATATATTGAGAGCGTGTGATTGATCATGGGTAGTTGGGATGATCATTTACTCCTCATCAAATTTATCATATAACAAATGCTACTCATTCCAAAGATTTAGATGGCTCCGTTTGAGGCTCTTTATGGGCAGAGATGTCGATCGGGCTCATTGGTTGTTCTCAAAGTTGGTGAAACTATACGATAGGACCATTCAGTTCATGAGGCCATGGAGAAAGTTCCAACTTATATGGAAAGGTTGAAAATACTGCAGAGCTCCAAAAGTCCTATGCGTATGTGGAGGAGGAGAGAACTTGAGTTCGAAGTTGATGATTGGCTGTTTTTGAAGGTGTCTCCTGGCGAAAGGAGTGATGAGGCTCAGAAAAAGGGGAAACCTTAGTCCCCATATGTTGGCCTGTACTGATTGTGAGATGTGCTATGGTGGCCTACGAGTTGAATTTGCCTCAGAATTGGCTTTAGTACTTCCAGTTTTCCATGTGTCGCTTCTATAGAAGTGCATAGGTGATCCAGCTTTGGTTGTCCCAGAGGAGAGTGACCTTGGGCAGAATTTCATGCCCAAGTGATACTCAAATACTACTCTCTACTTGCTTCATCTATTTTTTGTACATTCTCATGTGATTCTTAGGTAAATGTGAATTTATACTAACCAACATGAATTAGCGTTGTTTTGCAGAGAAGGAATTTTTGAAGCCAATCTACAAGTTGGTATGCGGAACGGACTCGGAAGCAAGAAGTGGAAGTTGGCAAAAATAGGGTCTCCGCGATGGCTCCGTGTCACGCTACCATCACAGAGGCAATCAGCCCGGGAGGAATAAATTGTGTAAAATTCCAGTGGAGCTGCTAGTTGTTACTCGTGGCATGAAGGCAATGTCTGAAGATGCACCCGTGTCACGTTGAGTGTGACTACCAGGAACCTCTTGCCTGGGTGAAGGTGCAAGTGATAGCACCGGAGGCATGGAGGCAATGCTCCACGATACATGCCGTGCCACGCTGAGGTGCATTTACCAAAAAGGAGCCGAGTCTCCCAGTGGGGGTCCGCAGTTGGCACCGTGGCAAGAGGCCCGCGATACACCCGTGCCATGTTGCTTCGCTATTCCGGAAAAAATTCCATCAGTATAAATAGCACACTTCGGTTTTATTTGTATATCTTGACATTTTGGAGCAAGAACGTGGTTAGCAGGCAAACTTAGAGGATTTGAAATTTAGGGTTAATTATCTCTCTCTTTGATTTCAATTGCTTGTATGAATTCTACTTATTTGAAGATGTTTAATCCACAAATGAGTGGGTAATTCACTTCTTGCTGGAGGTTAAGGATAATTGTAGAGGAATGTAATTATTAATCTATCAGCTTTTCATCTTTTCTATAATGGTTGTTCTATCAATTCTTGCTTTTACTACATTAATGTTTGGCCAATGTTAATGTATATCTTAGAAATCCAATTTTGATTCTGAAAAGGAAAGTAATTGGACATATTTTAATTGGTAGTGGATATGATCTTTTCTTAGTTGAGAAAATTGAGAAAGATTTTACGCTCGCATAGAAATATATCTGAAAGTCGTATTAGTCACTTATGGAATCTGTTATGTATGGCTAGAGCATGAGGTTCTTTATATCACAGAAATGTAGAATACAGCCCCATGATTCTTTAATTGTATAGGAGTCGAAAGATCCAATCCATAGGCGATTAATTCTTGACTAACAACCGAAGAGAAGATTGGCTGATTTGAATTAAGAAATTACATCCCTTCATGTTTGCCTTAACCTCAGCTTGTCTGTTGCTATTGTTCAGACCTTAAATTACAATCTTTACTTAGGTTCTTATTAACCATTAATATCGACTCATAAAACATTATTCGTTGGTTGTCTACATTCATAGAGATATTGTTCACTAAAAATTAGTTAATTATTACCGCAGTTCATTCCTGTGGGATTCGATACTTGGTTTGAAATAAAGCAACTTTACTACTTGTGTTCATGTGCACTTGCGTGTAGTTTGGTCCGAACAAGCTTTTGGCGTCGTTGCCGGGGACTGGCAATTGGTAAATTTATTTTCTTAGTGTTAGTTTACAAATCAATATAAGTGTTGACAACTTGATCTTAGCCTTCTCTTGCATTTATTTGAACGCTGGCAAGAGATAAGGAGTTGTGATTCTATTTATAGAGCCAGAGAGACAATTTCATAGACAAAGAAGGGAAGCTCTAGAGAAGAAGCTTCAATTGCTAAGATGCAATTTCGAGTGCGAATAGAATCACCGCTTGTAAGGCAGTTTTAGTGCCCGAAGAGATGGCACCAAGACCGGTCCGCGAAGTGTCAATCCCATATGCAAATAATGTAACATCCAGTATTAGCAGACCAGGAGCCAGAGGAGGTTCGAGCTTGCTAAATATGGTGCAGCCAGTTGCACACCAGCTGGGCAATTCCCATGTGTCTCCCTCATGAAGATCCACAACAACATATCCAAATCTTTGAGATAAGCCATAACTTACAACCCCGCTGGAGTATCATCTGACTATGTGAGGCTTACATTATTCCCGTTCTCACTGTTGGGGGAAGCAAAAAGGTGGTTGAAAGCTGAACCACCTAATTCTATCACTACTTGGGATGATCTCGCAAAGAAGTTTTTGATACGATTCTTTCCATCAGGGAAAACAGCCAGACTTAGAAGTCAGATTCTAAGTTTCAAATAGAGAGAGGGTGAGAATTTGTATCAGGCTTGGAAGAGGTTCAAGTCAATGTTAAGGAATTGTCCTCATCATCACCAGTCTAATGATGTGTTGGTGCATACATTCATTGAGGGTTTGGAACCACATACTAAGATTTTGTTAGATTCCACAGCTGGTGGGCAGGCATTGGAGAAGACATATGAGGAGCTTTATACTTTGTTAAACCGTATTTCCCAGGGAAATCCAGAATGGAATGCGGATTCAACTCGAGGAGGAACAAGGAAAGCTGCAGGAGTCTTTGCGGTGGATGGTTTTACAGCTATTGCTGCACAGATAGTTGCGTTGCAAAATCAACTCAACACCCACTTCAGCAGTATGAGCTTGAGCCAAGCACAAGCCCTAGTCAATGCAGTTCATCAGGTATGGTGTGATGTATGTGGGAGTAGTGAACACTCAGCTGAGTGTTGTGGTGCCAATCCATACTCGGTAAATTTTGTTGGGAACGTCCAAAGGAACAATAATCAACAGTATGGCAACAGTTACAACCCAAATCGGAGGAATCATCCGAATTTTTCTTGGGGGAGTAATAGTCATCAAGGATAGAGTTCGAATCAGGGCGTGTAGAGAAATCAAGGGGGGCATCAAAATTTTCAGTCTCAATATAGAGGAAACAATGCACCTCCTCCACCACCCAGCAACATTGAGGATA
>JACEIK010004631.1:49698-102379 GCA_018107945.1 Datura stramonium | reverse complement strand
AGCCCAAAAAAGGATCTTCATTATTCTTTCAAATTAAAACCAATATTAATTTTTTCCTAATAGTTTTAGGATTTCCCTAACTGACTCAAATAACTTCCCTAATACAATTAGGATTTCCGTGGATTCTTTTCCAACTTAAAGTCCATTTAAAGGTTTCCTAGTAGGTCAGGATTTCTTGTAACTGCCACTCGTTTTAAAAATTTATATAAAATACTCTACAGTATATCAAACTTAAAACCAACTTTCTCTAAAAATATCCATCAGCATAATATGGATTATGCAGGAGATGATTATTGTGATGTGCATCAAGATGAAAGTCTTGACACAAGCAGTGTTGAATCAACACCTTACGATCAGTTCTTCATCAAATTCGAGGTCGAATTTCTGAGGGAACAAGAATATGAAGATGATGATGAACCCGATATCTCGCACTTAGAGAGCACTACTAGAACCGAAATATTTCAAGAGAGATGTGATCGATTGCCCTGTAACAACTTGCCGTGGCACAGCGTTACAAGAATGTTGGATATAATGGGAGTGCCAGTACATACACAACAAACGATGTTACCTCAAATATGTTCTTTTGCTGATAGAATTGCCAATGAACCTTATAACAGGAACAAGAAAATACTACCAATGAAAGTTTATATTAGCGTTCCTGTCAATTACTTCGTAGAAGAAAATAGTGAGGAAATTCGTGCTGGCAGTGAACGGGTCGAAGAAGATTTGGAGAAAGTGAAAATTGAAGAAACAGAGTTGGGAAGTGATTTTGTGTGTGTGATATGCACAGAAAAGATGGAGGTTGGAAGTGAAGCAACAAAAATGCCTTGTTCTCATGTGTACCATGGAAATTGCTTGATGAATTGGTTAGGGGTAAAGAGGGCTTGTCCTATTTGCCGTTTTATGTTGCCCTCTTGATTGATTAATTGATCCTTCCTCAATTGTTCAAAGAAGAAGTCCAAATTGCATTTTTGTGTTGCCCTCTTGATCGTGTAATAAAGAAAAATGCAAGTTTTGTGTTTCCCTCTTGATCGTGCAATGAAGAATGCAAGTTTTGTGTTGCCCTCTTAATCATGCAATAAAGAAAAATTGATTGACGTATGAGGTTTCCTTTTTTTAATTATTCTTTTTTTAAGCTTCAAACTGAGTCAAAAGCAACTATATATCATAGTAACTTGTAAGAGAAGCACACTCCCAACAAACTTTTGAGTTTATTCTCTTCTGGATCTTCAGTGTAGTGATTTATCTACTACAGGATAAATATAAATAGTACATTGTTGTTCTTCTAATTCTTCTTCATGTTATTATTTCATTAAGCAATGTTGCTAGACATCACCCTTAATTGGTATATTAATATACTACCGACTTAATAATGAACTTATGGAGTCGTACACTAAGTAACGTTCCGAGCTTTTGTGACGAAAGAAAGGCTCAAAGGCAAATGCATTTTTCAGGAGGAAAAAACATTTATTGCCAGAACAAGATTTCAATCTGCCTATCTATAGTCTATACTCTATATACCAAGAAGAGTTATGACAAAGACAAAGTTGCAGAAACTGCTATACAGCTCAACTCAGTAAAAATCAAAATCTGCAGAAATCAAGGCACATTCTCCAGCAACAACTTCGCTTTTTAAAATCTCTCTTATCAGCTTCCACCATCTTGGCAGGGCTGCCGGCCCACTCTGAGGTTAGTCTGTTTGATAAAAATTTAACCTCGGTAAACATTTGAGATTGAGGTCAAGCATGAGAAATAGATTAGCAGAAACTTACATAGGAAATGCAAAAGATTTTGTGCTGTTGGTGCTACTCGAGCGAAGAGAGATGTTATCATGACATTGCTTCATTGCTGAGACCACTGTAAGATTCAAGTCTTCATGATCTGGAAGCTTTTCAGTGTTCTGATTTGCAAACAATGACGCCAAAGTTTTAGGCCTTCCATCTTTAATGCTTTCGGTCTTTGTATTTGGTACTGATCCTTCTCTAGAAATTGAATCTGCTGCTACACTACTTTTGTCACAAGATGCTTCCTTGAAGACGAACTTAGAGGTCATCGAGACTTGTTTCATCTCTAGATCCTATAAAAAAACGTACGGAAGAACATATATATATNCAGAAAGAAAAATTCATAATTTTATATTTGGGCTTCGGTTACCTGATCCTTTGTTTCTTTCTTTTACACTCTTTAATGATATCATTTACCAACACATAAATCATAAAAAGAGGATTTCAAAGGGTTCTTTCCGCAATGCTGCTATACATGGTGGTTGGTACATTAAATAATTCATGCTATTTACTTAACTGCAAAGATGAGAATGTCTTATAATCAGTTCGAGTGTTCCTTGAAGGAAACTTAAGAATGAAACTAGATGAAGCCTTTCCGAGTTCCAACTAACTAAAAAGGTTAAAGAGAGAGAGAGAGCATGGAACCCAAAAAGAAATAAACTGAAACAGAACAAGTCAGGGATTATGAAGTATAGAGAATGTACCCGATTCTCTTTTTGATCAACCAGCTCTCTGTCCAAACTCGGACGTATTGGAAAATCATGGCTAAAGGAAATGGCATCAGCAATCTCAGTAGCAGCTTTAGCTTCCATCAATAGCTTCTTAGAGTTGTCAAACTGCTTAACAATGCCCTCGCGCGATTCAGGCTTGGATTCGGAAACTCTTGTCTCTAATTCTGCACTATTGTCCAGCTCATACTTGAGCATGTAATAAATATTATGGTGGTTCAACTCACAATTTTCCAAAGAACATTCTTCCCCATCCATACAGATGTCCTTGAAAACTTGATGATTGCTTTCTTGAAGAAAAACAACTAACTCAGGTAGTCTGCACTCCATATAAATTCTGCACCCTTTCTGTAAATTCTATAATTGTTCTGCTAAGGAAGACTTTACTTTTGCATCTCTTTGTCTGCACAAAAACATATGTACATGAAAGAACTATAGTATTGTACAGATTACGGTGGCTGAGCCAGAACTTTCATTAAAGGGTGTCAAGATACAATTATTAATACCCCTCGACAAAGGTAGCTCCGCCACTGGTACATAACATAAAAAATATTTTTACAGGAAGATCAGAATCTTACATCCGTACGAGAATCCATCTTTCAGACCAAAAGAAAAAAAAAAGTAAAAGCCAAGAAAAATATGATATACTAATAAACAAGCCAAGCATCTAACCAAACCAGTGAAAGTGGAGAGCCAACTAATGAGGAAGAGTAGATGATGATCTAAGATTACAAGGTCTGAACTGTTCCTTAATTATTTTATGCCATTTAATTAAGGGCACACGATTAGATTAACCTCACAATGATCAAAATACTCTTGTTGCAGTTGCAGATATATAATTAAACATAAGCTTAAGTGGGGATTTCCAGAAATGATTGTTCAACAAATCTTGATTATTCACAACTAAATCTCCTAGAGTCCCCCTCATCAAACAAAAATTAGATAATTTATTAAAAACAAGGAAAATGAGCATTTGAATAATGAAGAAAAGTACCTTTTTTAATCAACAATTGATTGTAACCTGCAAACAGCCAGCCATATACATACACAGTAAAGTCATGAGTTGGTGGAGAAGATATCACAAAGAAGAAGAAAGACGAAACTGAATTCTGAGAAAGAAGCAAAACTAAAACTCACATTTTTTAAGTATCAGTTTCACATATTAGGAAAAAGGAAGATGCATTTATAGGGAAATCTCAAAGGCAATCCATGAGCTGGATTACTCACTTCCTTATTTGGAAGTACAATTGATGCAATTTGTTACTAAAATCAAATTAAAGCTTACTTTTAATTTTCCTTTGTTTTTTTTTTAAAAACAAAAGTAGGAAATCCCTCACTTTCAGCTTTGGACAGTTCTATGCGTGGGGAATGCTTTAAATTAATCAGCCGACGAGAGCAGTTTTTGTTAGTTAGAACTGCAACTCTTTTATCGTAGAATTAATATTTCATAATTGACTCTCTAAAATATGCTAGTACTATTATTGTAGGGGTCCTTTTGTCTGGTGTGGCTTACAAGGGACAAGATAATTAGGTCATGTTAGTAAAATAATGGTTTACATAGAGTGTACTCATCTCGATATTCAAGTTTGTGAAGTCGACAAATATATTGTGAGTGAGCAGTATTAAAAAAATTAAAGATTGTTGAGATATATAAAACCTCCTCAAAAGTTTCACATTTTGTTCATATTTTTTGTCTTGTCAAAAAATTATTACAAAATTTATTTATTTTTAAAGATTACTTCATACCTGATAAATTCTGACGGAATATTAAAGATATTAAATTATATACAACATTTCAGAGTTTAATGTCAATAAATAAGGTGAAAAAGTGTAGAGATTCGAGCATTTGGAGTTCAAATTTTCCTAGAATAAGTATTTCACCTAGGAAGGAATAAAGATATATAAGATGATGAGTGAAATTGTATTAAATATTTGAGAAGTCTCAGAATGGAAAAAGAAATATGATATAAATTTGGAAGAAGTGAACGATTGTTTTGGATTTAAGCTAGTTAATATTTCTATTACTGATATAGTATCTCTTTGATTTGACTTATGAGTTATGACTTATGATTGATGATTTATAAATAAAAAAAAATCAAAACTCATAAATTAGTATTTTTAATAGAATTTTTTGTTTATTTTTATTATTTTCGCTTAAAAATAAATATTTAAAGGCACTTTTTGAACTTACTCAAATACTATAATTATTTAATTAGTATTTTATTTCTTAGATGACTGAATCAGATTTCTTTTAAATGATGTACGTCTTTTATTAATTATTATCCACATGAGTTTAACCCAGCTTTCATTTCTTATACCAAAAATTGCATCCTATATGAAGCAACTTTTTACCCCAATCATAGACTTCCAAGTAATTTTATTAAAGCTGAAGTTGGGAACTTCTAGTGATTTAGCAGCTAAGATAGGTACAAGTAGAACCTACTACACTAACAAGCCGTCGAGAATAAAAACTTTGAAATGTTACCTAGCCTAAATAAGCACCCTCCAAAAGTTAACCTAATTAACTACCCTTTTAGTGATATTAAATTATTAATAACATGAGTAAGGTGATCAAATCGGTTAAATAAGTGATCTTTCAAAAAAAAAATTCAAATTATATTTTCTCAATCTAACTTATCGCACAAAATTTATCTGTTGCGGTTTATTATTTCTCGTCAAATATTTTTTTTATATTATCAATATAACATGCTAACATGTTTTGAATTTATCTATTTACGATATGCTGATTCTTCAATTTTTTCTATTTAAAACGAGGCCGGCCGGCATATGGTATGGACAGCGTTTGGCTTTGATAGGGAGACTAAACCGTAATTAGTTAGAAATCGATGGGTACTTTAGTAATTATAGCATTCTTTTTAGTTGTAACGTCCCTTAAAGCAATTGAAATGGAAATATTTTTGAAAAGCCAAAAAAAGAGTGGATATTTCTTTTTAAAGTCTCAGCAGAATCAAAAAGCATTTCAAATTTCAATATTCTCAGAAATCGACAAATCTGTTTACTATTGGAAGTCATCTCCGACAATGTATGAGCCCCAGCAGTTGTTGGATTTGCAGGACAACAATGGCGGTTTCGGTGCAGGAGCTGACTCCAGGTCATGGCTTTCCGGCGATGACCGCTCGCCTACTCTCCGGAGAACTGATTCTTCTCTCTCTAATTCGGCTGCCGGAACTGTTGACCGCATGCTCTTCAATGACCTCGTCGAGATCGTCCCTCTTGTTCAATCCCTCATTGTAATTTTTTTATTCGCTTTAAACCTTTTTCTTTCCGGGTCTGCTTTTTCAGTTCGGTTATCTGGTGTATTATGCTGAATTTCTTTTTAAAAAATTACCGAACGAGCAAAGTTTTACTTGCGCCTAGTTGTTCTTTGATCTTGAGCGGGATGTAAATTTTGAAATTATTATGTGATTTTTTACAGGACCGAAAGGCGAAGTCTTCATTTACTAGAAGGGGATCAATGACCTACACCAAAACGCCTTCCAGAGAGTCGCTTTACAGGAAGGTAATTTCCTCCCCTCGTTCCCCCCACCAGGAAATTTTCTTAGTCTGAAATCTAGAAATGATAATTTTATTGTCATTTTTCGTCTCTCTGTGTCTTGAATATTGGCTGGATCAATTTCAACTTGCTTGCAGTCTTTCGTGTGTAATTTCCTTTTTACTGTTTGTATATAGATAGAAGCAACGATTAATAAAACCCCAGTTCCCTGAAAACTCTTCCTTTCGTGGAGAAAAATTTCCTTCTTCATTTCCCATAACATTATGATGCTCGAGTTGATCAAAGTTAATTAATGCTTTACCTCCTGGCAGCATTTTTCGTAGGATATAGAAATTGCAGCCTTTTGTAGCCTGGGACTTTGGCATGTTGAATTAAATCTAAGATACCCCAAGTGAAGTCCCGGCAGACTGAATTTGACTTACATTGGACTGTAATTGCAAAGAGATGTTAAACAAATATTTTATGGCTTATAAGAGTACTAAGTGAAAATCTTGTATGCATAAATCAATTTTCAGTTGATAATAGCATCGTACCAGAAAAGGAAATAATACTAAGTACTTCATCCATTTTTCTACCAAATGGTTCAAATTCTATACTGAACACATTTTGTGAAGTATCTTTATTTTACTGACATCTTTTCAGTAGCTTCAAAGTTTAAAGCAGGATGTTCAGTTTTTTTTTTAAAAAAAGCTTAAATCAGGATGCAGTTTGCTTTAAATCGAATAAGCTGTCTAAACCAGAATTTCAGTTTGGTTCAAGTCTCAAACCCAGTTTTCACTTAGGTCTCCTTGAACTAGTGATTGAATGTCTATTTCAAATATTGTTAAGTAATACTTTCACCAAACTATTTTCCAACTTGACAGCAATACTGATCCAGATGTATTCTCGAATACATAGCACCTTTTATATTATGGCACTGCCCTACTTTCTCACTGTGACAGACTCCTTAACAGTCAAAGTCTCTGCATTTAACCATAATACTAACTTTTATTTGGGTCCATTCTTCCTCTTTTCGTATGTCTCCATGTGAACAAGTGAGGTACCAGAACTTCTAGACTTGCCAGGCATGGGGTATTGTTGGATCCGTAACCCACCTCAATTTTGTCTTTGCCCTGAGTTACTGAAGTCTAATCCTATGAATGGTTCTTCCCAGTTGATGAGAACTAAGCAGTTTTACTGAGAGGTCCCTCAAACAGAAAGAAAGCTAGAGATGTTGGAAATGTAGCAGTTGTGCCTTTGCCATCAGTGCTTCCGGCAGGTTCAGACCTGCTCGAGAAATCAAACTACCGAGCATCCTCTGTTGGATTCTATTGAGTTAAGGAATATGAGTTTTACGTTTCTTCAAGAGACAGAAAAAAAATAACTAACATAAGTTGACCTATTTGGTAGGAAGGAGTTCAGTTAACCAGAGAATTGGCTTGACAAAGTCAGTCAAGCTTTTAGAAAGAGATTTTTCAAGAATATAAATTGGGTTAGACAAGATAGCAGTACAATGACACATACGACTGCAAGTACTTATGCTTTTCTACTACATTCACCATCCTGTATTCCTGCCACCCCAGACTAGTTATAACGAATAATGATAGTACAGTATAAGATTAATTCACATGTTTTCCTTTTCTGGTGGTTTGGGGAATTAATGAAGATAGAAGAGGTGCCAAAGAATCTCTTCCGTGTACCTCATAGGCAATTGCAAACAATCTAGTCAGGGGAACATATATCTGATACAGTTCTCGGAAGTCATAAGATTAGTATTTCATGATTTGAGTTCATCTGAAATCTTCTTCGTCATATCTGGAGAGAGAAATCTGTTGGGAGACAGAAGACTTCTAAAAACAGCAAAACATAGAAAGTTCAATAAAGTAACCACAAGCGGCATGTTACTTATGCAACTCCTTAAAATCCTTCTAAAAATCGCATTTGTCACTTTTCTTTTATATTTTTATGCAACTGTAGCAAGAAAAATGCTGCTTCCATCTAACAATTAGTTCCTTCATAAGACTTCAGAAATTAAATTATTATACATTTTGTAAGGTGCTTGTTTTACAGATCAAGTATGTTAGCATTCTTTTGAATACTCACATGCAATGCAATATAAGTCTGTTTGTCGTTTCTGGTATCCGCCTGAGTATTTATCATTGGTGTTGAAACTTTCATGTAGATGTCTTTATTGTAAAAAGTCTGAATAATGACAGAAACGGTTGGAAAATCCTTTTTAGCTTGAGGCGTGTCTGACACTGCCCTTAAGGATTGTATCCCCAGGATTTAACAAGTTATTCTAGTATAAACTAGAAGTAGAAATAACAAAAGATTAAACCAAAAAAAATCCAGCACAATAAAAGAAAAGGAGAAGAGTTTATCTATTGTTTTTCACACTTTCAAAGCGTACATTTAGGGGTATATATAGGCAGAGAAGTGGACATCTGAAAGTTTGAAAATGTCCCAATATTAAAACATAGTAAAAGCCATTCAAGGCTATTCAAATGATCTATTACATTTTGCGCCAATCGAATTCACAGACTATTCAAATGGTCTGTTATGTTTTTAATAGCTAACATTGGAATTATAAAAAATAATAAGCATATTAAAGACCCATTAACATGATTTTAATAGAATGAACCTAGACATGAATTTGAACATTTCTTTTAGAGATACCAAATTCATTTTTTCAACAATCCGCCACATATCTCAAAAGGAATAGAATGATTTAAGAAATTTTGTTGGGTTTTCACAAATGCAAGCATAATGCGTCGAATCTGGTGTCTCTTGGACTATGAATTATACCTAGATAATGTGATAAACCATATGCTGAGAGATGAGATTTTATTTCCATAGATTATGTGAAGTCGAAAATGAATTTGGCCAATTCACTAATTGAACCTCTGCAACGGAGATTAATATCTTAACATCGAGGGATAAGACTTTTGTCAATTTGAGAAGATCAATTACGATAATTTCGCATGGGTAACAACAAGTCATTAATTGATCAAATATGCACTATTATATTATGTCCCTCCTATGGTGTGTGAATATAGTGTAATACTGCAATCCAAAGTGAGGTCGATTAAATTCTTAAACTAATTCATGTCATTTGTAAGTGGTGTATTGCTCTATAGGATACACTTGATAATTGGACCTATATAAGTGTGGAATGGGCCGCTCTTATGAAATTATGACAAATTTCTAGAGCACTCATGAATACCAAGTGCACGCATGACCTATTAGAGCAAAACTGTGAGAAATAACAAAGTGTGTAACCGTAGTATAATATGATAGATGAGATACTAAACTTACAAAAGAATTCTTGGTTCATAGAAGTTCTAAACCTTCACTAATTATTTCGTATGTTCAATTTTATTTTATCTAGGTCTAGCTTATAGTCCAAGAGACAACAAATTCGATGCATTATGCCCATTTGTGGAAACCCAACAAACTTCTTATTTCATTATATTCCTTGAATATTATTTTTCAGATATGCGGCGATTGTTGAAAAAATGATTTTGGTATCTCAAAAAAGAAGTATTCAAATTAGTGTCTAGGTTCATTCTTTTAAAATCATATTGGGGGTGTTTGATATGCTAACTATTTAAATGTCTAACGTTAGTCTCTCATTGTAACAGACAAATCCTTGACTAGACTTGAATGGCTTTTACAATGTGTGGACGGCTACAATTATCAAATATTAGCCTCTGTTCATTTTGAAAACAGTAAAACAAAGAGACAAATCATTTTCCTTTTCTTCCATTGTGCTGGACTTTTTAAAATTTAATCTTTGTTGTTCCTGCTCCTAGTTTATACTAGAAGAACTTGTTAAATTTTGAGGGATACAAAATATCTTAAGGACAGTATCTTATACGACTCAAGCTAAAAAATATCTTCTTACTGTTTCCGTGATTATTCAGACGTTTTTCTACAACAGTCTTTAAGTTGCTTCAAGTCTTGCTTGTTTTGTTTATGCCGGTTTTTCAGCTTGTCCTGACTACGTGGGTCATCCATTTTTGGGGTCTGCAACTAGGCTATAGTTAAAAGATGGGCAAACGCACACCTTTGGCCAATTTGATTCGCTGGAGAGATAAACCAGTGGCCCTTTCCATTGTCAGAGGCTGGAAAACAAGGTTCAAAATGTTACTTACCACTGCAATGGCAATGTGAATCAGTGAATGTAGCCAGAGCCTGGAAAATAAGAACGTAAACCTTTTTGGAATTTCACTCACATTGATTTGTCGTTAATTACTATTTCTATGGGACAATAACGCCAGGTATCCTTCAGATTCATGACAGGCAGCATGAATCAAATTTGAGGATTCATCTAAACAAACTAAATTAGAGTTTGCATCAAAAGGATTTAATATCTTACTCTATAACAATGTCTTCAATGTACCATTTCCCTCCTCCCCCTCTATTTCTTGTCCCAGGTTAATAGGTCAAGCCATCCCCATCAACTAGCTACTATAAATGAGAAGTCAACTTCATTTCAGAATTGACCAAATATGACACTCGTATAGGCATTGCAGTTGGATTTGTTGTGTATGTGAAATTAACTTCTCATCGCTTGCGTATTCTTCTTTCTAAGGTTGTTATGCAAGTTTGTTTGCTTATCTCTTCATTGCATGCAAACTAGCATTGGTATGTTTTGGTCCATTACAGATGTTAACATTGACTCCTGCTGCAGACTTCTGAAGCAAAAGGAAGAAATGCGGCTCAATCAATTACAATGAAAAAGCACAAGGACCAAAATAAAAATGTTGGTTGTGATCAAGATGGATGCGCTGAGAATGTTTCAATGCTTTCCTCAAGGTCATATGTATCAGAAAAAGATAGAGAAGAATTGATGGCTTTGAGGGAGCAAGTGGAGGATTTGCAAAAGAAATTATTGGAGAAAGATGACCTTTTGAAGGAAGTAGAGATCTCAAAGAATGAAATGGCTTCTATTTATGCTAAACTAGATGAAATGAAAAAGGAATATGCAGAAAAGGACTCTTTACTCAAATTGACTCAAGCACAACTCTCTGATGCAAAGGTAAATAATTAATGTCATCTTGCACCCTCTCCAACCCCAAACCCAACCTAGAAAAGGGGAAGATGCAAGTTTTTCTAGAAAATTGTTGCGGGCTTCAGTTAATGTCACTTAATTACTCTTTAAAAAATTAACTCTACTTCAGTCCTATGTTAGACAGATTAGGAAATAGAGATTTATTAGGAGTAGTTATAAATCATATCCTTTGTTCTGTTTAGTATCAGTAAGTAGATGCCAACCAGAAGTTTTTCTAGAAAAGGGGAAGATGCAAGTTTTTCTAGAAAATTGTTGCGGGCTTCAGTTAATGTCACTTAATTACTCTTTAAACAATTAACTCTACTTCAGTCCTATGTTAGACAGATTAGGAAATAGAGATTTATTAGGAGTAGTTACAAAATCATATCCTTTGTTCTGTTTAGTATCAGTAAGTAGATGCCAACCAGAAGTTTCAAGCAATATGGTCTGGTTAATTTTACTGAGGCTGTTCACTTTCACACTACTGACTCCTACCACTAGACCACTGCTTAAATTTTGTGCTCAGATTTCTAGTGATGTGGTCTACTGTCTCCACAATTTCATGCGGGAACCCCCATCTAATGTCTTCCTTTTTGCTCTCCTTAGGTTAAGCTAGCCGACAAGCAAGCAGCTGTGGAGAAGTTAGAATGGGAAGCTATGACTTCCAGCAAGAAAGTGGAGAAACTACAGGAAGATCTAGAGGTGGTGCGGCAAGAAATCGCATGGTTCATGCAGTTTGTTCAACAATTGACGAAGAATAGTTCCAGGGCTTTAGCTAAAGATTATGATGTTATCCCTTACTTAAGCGACAAGAACATTGAAAAGGTAAGCCAACGATTACCTTCACCTGGTTTCGTGAATGTTATTCTAACATTGTTATATATCTATTATTATGTCCATATCTTATGCACCCGCACCCTTAGCTCAAAGCTATTAAGGACTTCACTTTATATATATATCTTTTCAGCTTCTTTTTATTTGCTGATAAGTTACCTTTTTAGCTTCTTATGGTAGATTGTAATTCTCCGATTCATTTTGTACAGGAGCACTCAAATGAAATAGGAATGCGGGAAGTAGAGTTGGCAAGAGAAACTTATATTGCAGCAATTGCTGCTGCTAAAGAAAAACAAGATGAAGCATCTTTCTCCGCAGCTGCCAAAGCAAGATTATATCTGCAGTCACTTGTTCTGAGAACATAAACATGGATTCTAGTTGGGAAATTGACTGCTATAGTTCGTATTACTATGCAAATTATGTTTGAATAATTTATGGTGAGAGTAAATTTCTCAAGCAATTATACAAGAAATGTGTCCACGATTGGTTGCTGATATACAGAAGCTCGCTGTTGCTACTTTTTAAGTGTAATTAGTGAGTAATGTGCTGGAATTCTGAACCGTGTTGTTGAATGTCACTTTTTTTTTTCAGTTGACCTTTCCCATTTTGGCTGTATTATTTCAGCTCTCTTTCTCGTTATTCGGTTTTGTTGCTGAAATAAGTAAAAACATACTAAACAAGGAAAAAATGTTGATCAACAAAGAACGATCTATAGAGTTTCATGAATCCAGTAAAAAAATGTCCTATGGGAAAAAAGGGGGAGAACAAGGTGTCAAAATTTGCAACAGTGATGACGCAGGCTGCACCAAGCCTTATGCTTCCCTAAACGTGGGCCGCCTTCTTCTTCTTCTTCTTCTTCTTCTTCTTTAGGTTTTGGCATTTGAGCTGGACTGCCCATCCATTCCCAGCCCAACCTGCAATATTTAGCAATGCCGTCACTTATTCTGCTAAAATCAATTAAATTACATCCATAATGTTATAAAGTATTCAGATTATTTGAGTTTCCTATCCTTTACTTTTCCTACTTGAACTATCACGAAATGTTTATCAAAACAGACCTTAACTATCAATTGTTCACTTTTTCCACATGAAATTCAGGTAGTAAAAGTGAGCAATTGATAGTTTAAGTGTGTTTCGATATCTTTTAGTTATAGTTGAGGCAGGGAACTTATACACCAAGTAGTTCAGATATAAAGTTCAAAAAATCGTGATACTTTAAGTGTGTTTTTCACTCATTATTTTAACCAATACTTGTTAAGTAGGAGAGTTTCATAATTTGAAGATATGGTGATACTTACACAGGGAAGGCAAAGGAACCAGTGCTACCATTGGAGTAATTAGAATCACTTGATTCCGCAGATGGAGTCGTTTTGCTTTCACTAACCTCACCTATGTGACTGATCTCTTTAACAACAGCCGGTGGCCATTCCTCTTCCATATCATCACTCCCTTGTCCCTCGCCCTGCCAACAAGTTGATGACAATGAATTTTCATGGACTACTGATAAGTCGAGAACTCGAGTAGAGGATTAGTGAGAACATTAATCGTTGAAAATCTTTAAGTGGATTTTGGACTCAAAGACACCTAATGTATGTGCCAAAATGTGCCTTGTGATACAACTTACCTCATTGTCTGTAATGGGAATCTGTTCTTCAGCAGATACAAAGCTATTTTCTCCATCTACACTGACCGTGTCGTTTAGACTCTGAGGAAGGAACTCTTGTGCGTTCTCTACATATTTAAGCTGTTTTTCAACATTCAAAGAAAAAACATTAGAAAAGTGTCTTATTAATACTTGTTCTCGCATGCTTTGAGATTACTACTCCCAATCAAAACATTTCGTACTATTATGTAGATTACAACTGAGAGTAGTAATACTTTTACACGCACTAAATTAAGCAAAAAGGAGAATCGGAGAAGAATCACTACCTTCCTACAAACAGGCCTTGAAGTTAAGTTAGCATGATCAAATTTCTGGTGAAATACCTCCGACTTTCTATCTTCCACTATATGTATTCCTCCGTCATCTTCAAAGCAAAACACTATGTAATCCTCTTCTGAGAATCGAGGCCAGCTCGAGTCATTTTCTCCCTTCTCTTCAGCCTTCTCCTCTGCTGAAATTTTCACCGTTTCTTTTTTCCTCTGTTCCATTTTCCTGTTCAACTTCTTCTTTCTGTTCTTTCTGCTATCACCAATTGGGTCGAAGACCATTTTCCTACTCGGTTTTTGAGGCGTCATTGAGCAAAACTTATCTGCCTTTTCCTCTACCATATAAATGTACTAAGATCAATTAAAATAAAAGGAAAAAAGGTCAGTAACAAAGCAAAAGATTAATACCTAAGGGGAACCTGCAAGCATAGAAACAGGAAACCCAATCTCTAATTCGCCATCTTACAAGCCTGGTAACTGTGTATGGATTGCTCATTCTTATGCAGTTAACAAAGAGCAAGACAAGAGGGGCAGTTTAATTTTATTTTTTTTCCTTTGAAGAAAGCTAAAAAGGAGAGGGAATTATGGGGATTTTTTTGAATTTGAAAAAGGAATTAAAGGAGGAAGAGATGGAAGCATGAAGGGAGACGAATTGTTACAGTTGTATACACTAGTATCCCATAATGAGTCGGTTATATAACTTTTTTTTTTCCTCTAATATGCTATTTTTGAGTAATATGCTATTTTTTGAGAGAGTAAAATGGAGAGATATATATGGAAACTTTCAAGAACAACTTCTCTCCCCATTCACTTTAATTCCTAAACTTTTTACTCAATAGAAAATTTTTGAAAACAAAAAAATGGAGTGCTTTTAATGCTACACGTGCGGTCGTTTTGATCACCATATTCTTTCGTGAAGTAATACACTTCTCTCGAAGGCGTTGAGTTTCAGTTCTTTCAAAACTTCAAACTGTCTCTTCTTTTCTTTTTATTCATAAAGTCCATTGCTACCTAAATTTGTAAAAATTCCTTTTGGTCTTAATTTGTATATATAGGGCAGTCTCTACGGTCAAATCTAGTAAAATTTATCAGCATCAAATATCTATATTAAATTACTTAACTTATTATATAATTATGTAATTTAATAAAGTAAAAATACATATTTATTTGCTATAATTAAGTAAAAAATTATATATTCAAACACATATATAATATATTGATTTGATATAAATATTCGGTATAAATAAATTTTTACCACTCTATTCTCCCCCTTTTATTAATCAGCAATTGTTTTATATATATATTTACCTGAGTGATTTATCCGCACTTCTAATTATATTATGTCTTATTCACTTGCTATTTTCAATTTATTTATAGTATAGATAGAAGTCTTTTAAAAAAAAAGTCATCCGTATTTAATAATTATAATTCAATATTATATATAAGTTAGGTTATTCCTCTCTTTATTTTAAAAATTTTGTATATAATTCTGTTGAAATTGAATTGTCACTAATAAAATTATTAATACAAGCAATTTTATTCATTCATTAATGTTTAATTATTTGTTTGTGCTTAAATATAAAAACTGCGTTTTTATATAGGTGCATCCAACTGTCCATAGCATAACAATTACTACACTTTAATCTAAAATAAATTGGGATAGCTATATAAGTTCTCACAGTATTACTCTATTTTAAATTCATCTTATATCAATCTTATATAAATATGAATAAAAACTATTAAAGGTATGTATATTTCCTAAATATATAAATCTCCAAAAATTAAATTTTTGTGAAAATCATATGACTTACCGAAAATAAATTCTCCAGTGAATATGTATTTCCTGTATAATTCATTTTCTTCTTCGTATATGTTTTATTTTTAACAAGCTTGATCCTTCATGAAAACTTTTTTCATGTGGTTGATGGCTTACCTATTCACTTTTAACAACTTCATTCTCCACGCATGTTTCACACACATGTTCGCTGATTTGAAAGTTTCACGCAAAATATCATCAAATAATCTCAACAGATTTTTAAAAATTTATTTTCTAAGGGTGCTACTTAAACCTTTTTGCAAATGCGATAATCTAATCTATTTACAGTAACACATCTCTATTGTCTTAGTAAAACTATTTTATCTTTTATCTCTTTTTTTAAATTTAATTTTAAAAAAACAAAAAAAACATGTAATTTAATTAAAATTAATAATTAAAAATTATCATATTTATTATATCTACCTTATCTCATAAATTATAAAAATCCCGTATCTAATTATATTCTCTACTAATAACTTGTCTCCTTAACTTTCTTTCTACATAATTCAAGTGGCTTGATCCATGCTGCATAAATAACAAACATCAATGGAGTTGTTGGATGTTCAACTTTCTTGTTTTCCTCCTTTTTTTTAAAAAAATTATATGTTTTTTTCTCCTTTTTTAAATTTTTCCTTCATTTTTTCATCGATTATATGTTAATAACCAAAAGAGAGGACATAGAAAAGGTGACGTAGCATTGTGGCTAGAGGGCTGACCGGTGCACTAAAGCTCCCACCGTGCGCGGTATCCGAAGTGGCCGGGTCATAAAGGCTTATTGTATCACACTCTTACTTTGCATTTCTGCAAGAGGTTGTTTTCATGGCTTGAACTCGTGACCTCCTGATCACGTTATGGCTACTACTTATAAATATCATATATATATATATATATATTCTTCAAAATTTCTTTCAATAAAATTTATAAAATTAATTAATATTTCAATATATATTGATTTTATTTTAATAACTATGTAAAATAAGTGATCAAATACACTAGTTTCTAATATTATGTGACCATGCAAGCATTCATATATTTGTGACATTCATTTTGTGAATCTCGCGGCCTACCATTTATTCTATGTATTAATATTATTGGTCTTGTAATTTTTCCGTAAAATTTACATTTCATTTTGTTAGTCATTTTTTTTGGTCACATAACACCCTTGGCGACAATTCTCCATTTAGGTTATGTTTGATACAAAGGCCATTTTGAATTTTTCATATTTGGTTGGTCAAATGTTTTGCAAAATATTTTCCCGAGGAAATGAGTTTTTTAAAAATGAGAGAAATGACTTTTTGTATTGATAATAAGTGAAAATAAATTTCTATAAATAACATTTCAAGTTCATTATCTCTCACACCCCGCCAACCCCAACCCCCATCCTTGATCATCCCATCCTCGCACGCCCGACTCCACTCTCTGTCCCATAGTATTTTATTAGACTATATAATCAAGTATTGGGATAATATTTTATCTACTTACTTAATAAATATTAAGAAAAAAGTAAAAAATTATCTCACCCGCTTTTCCAAAAAATTAATTTATAAAAAAATATTTCTCATGAAAAATATTTCCTACCAAACACACCCTTAAACCATTCAAGTTTGATTCTATAAATAACATCTTTCATCTATCCTTGTATTATCCTCGCAATAATCGAATTTAAATATCTTAATTATTTGATATCTGAAGCAATACAATCTCATCTAATTAAAAAAACAAAAGTAAAAGAAAATCATAACAAAACAGTATTAAAAATTACCTGATAATTTATAAGACAACTAGTTTCTGGACACGTGTATCTCAAACAATTTTTAAAATAGAATACATAATATTAGAATATGTGTGACATGAGTTACAAGAAAATATAGAATAAAAAATTCAAGAAATGTGTCCTTCTTAGAGATACACTTATTCATCAATAAAATGCAAAGAGATCTAGATAGTCTAATATAATTGAAACATTAATATAGGTGAAAAAATTAATTGCTGAGAATTGTAATTTAAACTTGTAAGAATGATGAGAAATTGAATGAGAAAAAATCTCTCCAATGTCTTTTTGTCTTTTAAATTTTCATTTTTCACTTTGTCCCACGTTTAGTAGATGAATATGCATGATCCATATATTAAATTTTTAGTTGATTGACTTTAGTAAATTAATTATTCAAAGTAAGTCTTCAAATTCCTTAGATCATATATATACAAAGAGTATGTTGATTAATATATCGATTTTACCAAGAAGGTAATATATTTATTTTTCAAAGTTATAATTATTCAAATTTATATGATTATTTTAGTAATTCAAACTTTTAAGTTTATTAGTTATTACTTTTATCTTCGGCACGCATGCTACATTTGTATTATAAAATAATAAATAACTTTAAAAAAATTCAAAAATGATTTTGAATCGTAAAATAAAATCTAAGTCTCTGCTTTTAGAGGTTTGGATCCACTTCGTGATTCTTCCTCACTGTATTAACAAGACATGAGGGTTACGTTTTATTATTCTCGTTATTCAAGTACTAAAATTATTATACACACAAGTGACTATACAAAACAAATACATATATGAGAATTGGATGCTTTGTAAATATTTTCTTCGAATTAGGGCTTGATTTTCAGTTTCTTATTTTCTCCAAAATTTTGTTACTTCCGTTTATTTTTTAAAAATTTCTTTTAAGGATTTTTAAAAGTAATACCAGAAGTTCAATAATTATGTATAATATAATACAACATAATGATGCTTTATTTTGATAATTTATCATTGCAGGATTCATACCTCCTTTAGAAAATTTTATTTTCAACTACATTAAAAAAATATAGATAAAAATAATATATAATAAATCATTAGCTTGAGGAACATAAATAACAACTAAAAAGTTACATGGATATCAGGTTATATAAAAAGAAATAGAAAAGAGGAGTCAAGGAGAAATATAATGTATGTTATAGGGAATGGGTCGTGAGCAATCTCAACTTGTAAAAAATTAGTTTTTAAACGGAGTTTGGAAGAATGTTGAAGAAAAAGAGACTTTGAATCAAAGTCAATTATACTATGTTTTTCATTATACGTAGTTTAAAACGATTTTCTATAATTTACTTTCAATGGCGAAATAAATAAGTGGTTACAAATTTAAAATTAAAAAAACAAAAAAAACATGTAATTTAATTAAAATACAAAATAAATTATATATTTTTTCATGTTCATATGTATTGTATATGAGAAAAATGGCGTAGTTTTTATAAATTTTATAAAAGAGTTTGATTTTTTATAAGGAGAGGAAACTAACTTCAAGATATTTTATAGAACCGACTCTCATTATTCTGGAAAAGGAAATTGAGAGGGAGTACTTTCTCAATGAGAAGAATATCGCAGAGTCGTGGGTGGAAACCGTAACTGCTAAGTTAGCTCCATTTCCAATCCACCATTTTTTAGCTCCTTAAGTATTGGTGGGATTAAGCTGAAAAATAAAATGATTACCCAAGTCCCGACAACCAAAGTTTGGGGCAAAGAAATATAGGGGCTTTCGATAGTTTCTTTGAATAAAGCAAACAAAGTATGACTCCTTATCGACTGTGCCAACTCCTTTACTATTACTAGTTATTTCTCCAAAATCATAGATGCTTGACGCACATGAAAACTATTTTTCCAATGATATCGACGCATTTTTGCCTCATTAAGTTGTCACGCCCGCCTTGGGGAGTATGATCGCACCCGGTGCCCTAGACGGACCTTAATTACTAATCAGGGCCAAGGCACATCTCGTGCCTCAAGCAATTTCTATCTCGTGTTCCTGAAACAAAGGGCTATAGAAGCATCAGAACATGTTCCTCCGGCCATCTCGCCTTATAATACCGTACCGTAATAACAAAATGCACTGTAACATCTAAACTTAACAAACAACTGAAAAGCTACGTGACCTGAGTCACTATTATCAAAACTATGGCCTCACAATTTTACTCAATCATAAAAAACAAGAGATGGCTAAATGTAGTTTATACAACCGCACGGCCTCACACGACCGGCTTAATCGACCACAGGAGATAAATAAACAATCGCAAGCCCTATGAGTAATATAGAAATGACGGAGGCCCCGACCTACCCATATCAGAGCATCAAAAGAAAAAGAGCTACACCTTCGGGGATCGACTGATGACAGGAGCGACAACTCAACAACATCGGAATTACGAGGATCGCTCCTCGTCTATGAGTACCGCAGTAATGCGCCATCAAGCGCATTTGGCTGCACGAGTATGCAAAGCAATCGAATAATATAACTAAAAAGAATCAAATAGGACAAGATAACTAGTAAGTCTGTATGGCAGAGATAATCAACACACAAAAAAATCATGAATCGACTGCTTTCTGCATCGAGCAAGGGGCGGAGGCGTACCGTAAACGCGACGGCTCATGTCTAGTAGCTAATCACAATAGATAGATATACAATTAGCAAGAGCCAATACCAACCCCCATAAGCCGGATGGCACCAAGCAAGCAAACAATCTAAATAATTTCTACCCGGGTCAAAACCTCGCCAAAAATAAGTCACTCACCATCTCGGCTCACTTCTGGTTCCTCTACCGCCCCCCGGGTCTTCGGCCTGGCCTCGGCTCTCCGATATAAATAACTGCAGACTGTCCAGGACCCTGTAGACAAAAGTAATGATAGGGGTCTCGGATCCTGTGACACAAACTCAACTGGCATTCGAAACGGAGCTACACTCGTAATAACCGAATGTACGTACAGTACGTATAGGGTCTGCCCTCGACACAAAACTCAAATGTGGCTATCTCGAAACCGGAGCCGCACCCGTAATGCCGACGACCGCTATGGGGAAAGCTTCGCCCCATCTTCGTCCAAGCCGGGACGGCATGCCACCTCTTGAGGACGGGAACCCACCCGCCTAAAGGGGTGACACGACACAACTCGTGGGCGGCGAGGACGCTCAATAAGGGGCCCTCACGCCACAACAAGTCTCAACAAGCAAATAGCCATATAAATAGCAAGCATGTATAACCGAAAAAGATTATCCGAAACCGATTTCTTATTCCGATCTCTTCGCATGCCGATTCTTTACCGACTATACCGATTCTCGAAATCTTTTCTTTAATCATACAATTCGTAGCCAATATCTCGTCTCTCTAACCGATTATACTTTTACTAGCTTATATTCTCAAAACTGCTTTTTATTCTATAACATGCTTGCTAATCTTACAATAAGCTATTCTGAATCTGAATGCTAACTCGCCCTTTGGCGCATGCTTTTCTATCTTCTGACCGAAATACGATACTATAACGCAAACCAAAAGATGTACTAGACTCACCAATTTCGCATTCAACTCCGAGAGTTTCAAATACGGAGTTTACTATGATTCACAACGCTAAGACTTACTAACTTGCCGAAGAACAACTTCACATACCTAACCTCGAGTTATCCGACTGGCCGACGAGGCTCCTACAAGATTCTCGCTATTTCCTCCCAACCGCATTCATAAAAACATCAATTAGCACTAAATACGACGTTATTCTAAGGGACGACGCCACTTTCGATATAATTGTAGCCGAAACTTAGGCTTATCGAAAAGACGGTCGAAAACTTGCAATTTTTCGAAAGTCCAAGGAGAAGTATTCACTTCACGGCTAGGAGCACATAGATTACCTAGTTTGGAGCAATTCTACTTACCTTGGTCCTAAGAGTCGACGCATTCGTCTACCGTATTTCGCTAAACAAAAAGTAGGAATGCTCCTCGCTGCTAAATACTCGCAATTGAGGTTAATTTGGGTTTGACTACGCTTAAGTAACAGAATCGGACGGTAATTTGTTTACTCTCTTCTGCCTCCCTCTCGCTTTCTCAATGCTCGAAATTGGTATGATGTTATGATAAATTAAACCGAAGGGGATAATGGACACTATAAATCGCATTCAGGAATGCGATTTATATATGTCGTATTTGCCTTGCGACGCCGACTTGGCGCTTGTCCGATCTTTTCCCGGGCCTTTTTCTAGCACGTATGACTTTCAAATATGCTTAACCAACGCGCGAATAGGCCATCTAGGTGCCGGAAATTTACGGGGTGTAACAAAAGTGGTTTATGATATAAGGAATAGTGGTATATTTACATCTCATCAGGACGGCAGGGGATATGAAAAAAGAATCGTAGTGAGTCATTTATTCTCAAAGCTGGTTGAGAATCGAACTGGCAGTAAAGCTTAGACTCAGTTTATTTGGGATAAAGTCATTCCTACAATAATTAGCATTTTTTCTTATTTTACTTTTTAATCTTTTATTTTAACTCTCTTAAAACTTCCTATTACATGATCAAGAGATCACGAATTCAAATAAAGCAAACAGTTTCTTGTAAAAATATAGAGTAAGACAGAGTATAATAAACTTTTATAATTAATTCTTTTTTCAAATTCCATACATAACAAAAATTTAATACATCGGACTGTCCTTTGTTAAATCCAATTAATTGTTTTTTTCCCTCTGGATAAATTTTAAGAAAAAGAAAGCGAATTATAGAGTACATGAGGGGAAAAAAATAAAAAAGGAAAGAGAGGAAGAGATCACGTGACATGGGCCGGGACTTGAACGTGAGCAGCAATTCCGCGCCAATATTAGGTTTTTGCTCCTCCCAAAACCAATTGCAAGAACCACAATGTTGTTCCTTCCCCAACCCCAATAATCAAAGGGAGGAGGAAATTAGAGAATCGAGTATGGAAGAATCAGAGACGAGTATGGAAGTGCGTTGCCTAACAGGTGAATCCATAATTGTCTCCATTTTGCCGGACAAAACCATTCAGGAACTCAAGCAACTCCTCAAGCAAGCATTCTCCCCGGCTTCAATTTCCCCAAATTTCCACCTCTTTCTCAAGGCAAGTTCTTTCTCCTTTTATCTGTTTCATTTTTCGTATAGTCCTGAATTACTGAGATACAAAATTTACATTTTGTTTCATATCTTGTGTTGCCGTTTGATGGTTTATGTCAACTATGATGTAGGTGTTTTTTTCTATTTGGTATTTTCGTGTTCTTTATAGTTACGGTATACACCCTCTCCCTCTCTGCAGACACTCTTTCTTGGAACCTTTTCTCTTTTGATTTTCTATGTGGGGGGATATCAGGGTCTCATTCATTGTATTTTATGGACTTTGCAACTATTCCTAGTTCCTAACAGAAGCAAAAAATTATTATTCTTTATATTCATCTTTTGTGGTATTTTTTTAAAATCAGGGTGTCAAATTGGGTTTGGAGAGTAAGGTAAGTGACCATACAGTTGGCAGTGGGGAATTTCTGGTACTTGTTCCCTATACAAAGAAAGACAGACAACAGAACAAGAAAACCGAGACACCTCCAAGCTCATCTATCCCAGTTGGTGGCTCAACTCTGAAACAAGCTGAGACAGCATGGTCTGACATGATGCAAGACTTGTCTTACTTGAACAGCATATCTAGGAATGACAATCAGACCGAAGTTCTTTTTGATGAAACACCTTCTGGAGATTCATATGGACACAATTGCAGTGTTCCGTTGAGTTGTTCTTCACAGGTTAAGCGCAAGAGAAGTATCAAGGATGATGAGATGGAAGAACAAGTAGATGAGCTAGTCCTTAGTATACTAAAATCATCTTCCAATGACATGGATGACGAGAAAGCTAAGAGATTTGTTCAGTTTTTAGCGTCTATAAATTGTTTTACCGACCCGGATTCTGGCAACTGCATGTGTGAGGAAGCTAACAGAAAGTACAATGTATCTGATCCATGTTCGAGTGGTAGTGATTTGTGCGGGTGTCCGGCATGGTTGAAGACTATAAGCAAAATATTCTCTTTTTTAAACATTTATTCAGCTTCCCTGCAACTTCAGTGGGAACAAGTTACCTACTCTGGTCTGAAGGGAGCACTTGATCATCTCTGTCTGTTTGGTTTTCAGGCTGGTGTCACAGACATCGAGCAACTTTCCCTACTTTGTCCCAAGGTACTTAGTTGGACCTCTGGCTAGTTTATCAGTTCTATCTCCTACTTTAATATATTTAGACTTTTTTATCCATTAGTTTTACTTACTCTTGTCACACTCTGTCTTTTGAGCTTTGACCTCACTCATTCATTTTTGACAATGGATAATTGTTGGAGGGCCTCGCAGAAGTGCCTCCGGATGATCACAAGTGTGCCACAGGGAGCTTACAACTGGAAAGAAAGTACTGTAATAATAGAGTCTGAACAGTTTCTCAAGTTGAACGTATGACCTTTGGAGGACCACCATAGTCTGCTGATCAACAGAGTTTTGTTTACTTTTTCCAGAATAGGGGTTTCTCTTTCTGGAGAACATGAATGGTGCTAAAAGATATCTCACTTACACTACTTACACACTTTGTTTAAGTGGATGTACGATTTGATCTCAGTATCTCTTCTAGAAATTTACAAGCTTTTATATTCTTAATTTCTCTTATACTTCTAATCATTTATCCCATTCAGTTCTTTTTATGTATCACCATAACCAGATGGATTAGAGGGGTGTCAGGTGGTCGTTGCCCCCACAATCTTTTGAAGTCATATTCTATACCTTGTAGATTTGCTAAATATGTTGACATATCAGATAGAAATGGCTTTGTCCTCCCCCTTCTCGCTAACGCAATTCAACCTTGGGTTCTGGCTAGACCACTTATCAGGACTATGAACTTTCTTCTTCAAGCACTTACAACTTATTTACCTTTAGGTTGTACACATCGTTGATGATGATACCGTGGTTAAAAATTTCAAGGATGGAATTGTCATTTTCAGAAACTCAACAACAAAGGGGGAGCAGAGTGCAAGTATGTTTAGTTCATCTTTAACTCTTTGATATAGGAAACTGACTGCTTGAGCACTGATTAAGTCTTTTTTCTCCTTTTCTGCTGAGTAGCTAAAAAAGGTGTAGCCATATCAAATGTTCTCCGCTCAATGAAGAAAAGGGAGCATGCATCCCGAAAAAGTCTTTTGAAGTTTGTCAAGTTGTTCAAGGTATGTCACTTCTCACTTTGATTGATTTACTTATTAATCCAATAATACATGTCTTTGCATCCTCAATTTTTTTAATTTTAAAGTTGACTTTGGTGTTCTGCAGTGTCCAAATGTTTGGAAATGTCATGCACTTAAGATGCAGAATCGCAGTATTGATACTATTTTCTTTATCCATATGTGTTATTGTGACATGTATGTTTTATGCTGTGTTGACTTTTTATCTTGTGAGTCCAACCAGATATTCCTGCTTGTGGATGTGTAGGATATCTAACTTGGTAGTTCAGACTACAGGACTCTTGTCTTCATAACCAATTTAAAAGTTGGGCATTCATCAAATTCTTTCTTATTGCATTTAAATGTCTACTCCAGACGATTTTTGGCTTAACTTCATTTAATTTGTGTTTATACTAAAGTCATTCACTAATGTATTAAGTTGCAGATATCTTTCAAAGAAAGAAATTCTTGAGGAAATATAATATCTAGCAAGTAAAATTGCTTGGCACTAGTGATCTCAAGATTCTTCCTGTTGGAAATTTCTTGGGTGCTATAGGGAGGGTAGTATTCTGAAGTTCTGGGTTTAGCGTAATATATTCTTCTAGAAGGTAGATGAACTAATTGTCACAAACATAAGCATCTCTTTATAATGCTGCAAATCTTAGTGCCCCTTTTTAAAAAAAAAGAAACCAGTTGTGTCTAGCATCTGGACTGGTCAATCAGGTGGCATGTTTGACCGACAAGCAAGTGTTTATCGTTAGAGCATGGGCTCAAGCAAGTGTTTATTTGTATTTATTTTCTATTAAGTTGTTGATCCTTATATCCATTGTTCATCTGATTGTTCAATGTTACAAGGTCCTTTGTAGTTTGACTGTTTTAGCCCTTCTTTTTTATCTGTGCTTGGAACCGGCTGTTCTTTCACATAAGTGGAGTTGATTGATATTAACCGATTCATTGTGACAGTTATTGTAAGATTTAAATTATTAAATTACCAATGTTGTAATGCAGCGTCAAAATGGAAATGAGTTCTCTAAAATTTCCCTAGAAGATTTCATTACCTTCGTGAAGCAAGGTGGTATTGGTGCAACAGGCATTGACACGAAACGAGCAGGTTCTCATTCCTTTGAAGCAAACTGTTGTGTAAGTCTTAAGACCCTGCAGTAAGCTTTTTTGTAATTGATGCTCTCTTAATCCATCATAACATGCAAATCTTTCCAAAATCCTTGCATCTTTGATTGTACACTTGCAGTTGTGACAGTCTCCAGTTCACGACTTTCTCTGCGTCTGACTTTTACGTTGTAATACTTCTTCATTAGAAATGCTTGCATGAGCACTACAAATAACTTCATCTTTGTCTTTTAAGATGTCACTCAAACTTATGAAGGAATTATTCACTGTTAACATAGGCACAGAAATGATGGGAACTTAGCAGAATGCATCTGGTCTTTTGTTCTGAACTTTTGTCACCTTTTAAGATGCTAACGATAAATATCTTCTCTTGCTAGAAAAAATTCCAATTGGATAATTTGGTGACTGTTATTTCTAGTAAGGGGCATTTTCAATGAAGTGGGTCGATGAAGGATATAAGACGAAACACTAGTAGTTGTCTGTTTCAGTGGTAGAGCTAATAGCAGTGTCTTGAATGACCTTTTATTGGTGCAAGATTCCCTTGGTTATTGTGGTCCTTTTTTTTGATAGAACAAGTACAATAAAAAATCAAATAGAAAGAATTACAAAAGAGAAAGAGAAAGTAACTCTAGAAATAGATATTAGTCCTAATAAAACAAATAATATTAAAAAATTCAAATCCCCAAAAAATATTTTCCAAATATTAAAAAGAAGAAATACTCGATTGATATGGAAATTCCATTATTTTAGAAAATCATTCATTCAAAGATTATACATCGATCTATTTTTATCTATCATTAATATTTCCAGAATTAATACACACCTCTTCTTGAATCAACAAACAAATTGATTGATAAATACATTTCCAATAATGAAATAAATCAAGAAAAAATTAATTTTAATTTTTTTTTTTGATAAGCTTTTGACATGCAGGATACAAATCCTATGACACCTTTGGAAATGGTGGAACATCTGAGAAAGGGGATTGGATCTGATGGACAGGTTTTTACCTTGTTGCCTTTTTACACTTAGACATTATTCTTCTGCCCCTCTTGCCAACTGCATATATTCCATTTCCTTTTCTTATGATTGAGTTACTCCAAGAGAGAATTTCATTACTATGCTGTTGGAGAAAGCTGAACTCCTCACTTATGTCAGTGGACATGTGCTTCAATTGTGAATGATTTCTATTAGCTACTGTATGGACAATTATTGCTGTTGGAGCTAAGCCACGGTTGTCCACCACTATTTCTGTTCCTGGTGCAGGTTGTTCATATTGAAAATATCACTGCTCGTGATGGCTCCTATGTTGAGATCCCAAGTGCACTTTCAGAAAGAACAATATTGGCATTGAAAAATATTGGAATTACCAGATTATATAGCCATCAGGTAATATGCTGGTCTATCTAATATGGTTTCCCTTTAAACAAAACTTTTATCCAAAACTTTCTAAGCATTATAAATCTACAGGCTGAGTCTATTCAGGCGTCTCTTGCGGGGAAAAGTGTTGTTGTAGCTACCTTGACATCCAGTGGTAAATCTCTTTGTTACAATGTGCCAGTTCTGGAAGTGTTATCCCAGAATTTGTCAGCATGTGCTCTATACCTCTTTCCTACCAAGGTACTTTGCATTATACTTTCCAAGCTTTAGCTTGATTGTTTAAAATTCAGTCTTAGAGAATGCTAGTTTCACAGAAGTCTTTTATATTTTTCTGCTTATGTTTGTTGGATAGGCTTTGCGTCTGCTAAGATCTTCCTCAATTCCATTGTAGTCTAATGATTCCTTATTAGCATCTCTGTGGCAGCTTCTACATTGTTTGAATTGTCAATGCAGGCTTTAGCACAAGATCAACTAAGGTCTTTATTAAACATGACAAACGAGTTTAGCACTGACCTTAGAATTGGTGTATATGATGGGGACACTTCTCAGATGGATAGGAAGTGGATGCGTGATAATACTAGACTGGTATTCAGTAAGTTTTGATGTATAGATAGGCTGAGATTTCTGTTCTCATCCTTCCCTATGTTGGTGTATTTCCTATCTCCTTTCCCTTTTGGCTTATGCAAGTACTAAAATTTCATCTGTTTGTTCAGTTGATCACAAATCCTGATATGTTGCATGTCTCAATCTTGCCATGTCATAGACAATTCAGTCGTATTTTATCAAATCTTAGGTAAAATTTCTCGATCATTTGTTCCTAGTTTTGTTTCACATTACTAATGTGCTCTTAGGTAAAATTTCTCGATCATTTATTCATAATTTTGTTTCACATTGCTAATGTGCTTGAATGTTTCCTGGTTCGTTGTTTTTCTTCGGTTGAGTATCCCTGGAAGTAATCTTTTTTAAATTAAAAATTTTGACACCTTGATCTCATTTGCATGTCTCAGGTTTGTCATTGTTGATGAAGCTCATTCGTATAAGGGGGCATTTGGATGTCATACTGCTCTTATTTTGAGGAGACTTCGCCGACTTTGTTCTCATGGTACTTTTTCCCTTGCTGTCTACTTCTACCATGAGACCTTTTATCGTTTTCTATGTTTTGTTTGTGCTTGGTATGGAAAGTTACTTTTAATTGATTTCTCATGCAGTGTATGGCAGTAATCCTTCATTTATATTTTCTACTGCGACATCTGGAAATCCTGTGGAGCACTCAAAGGTACTCAATAGCATGTATAATTTTACTATAAATAATCTTTAACTATTTTAGGTAGTGCTTATAGAGTTACAGTTATCTCTGTATGGATTACATTTTGACACGAGAAATGAAGAAGATAAGTGAAAGAGGGATGGGGTACCACCAGAATACACTCAAGAAAGGAACGAACTCTCAACCTTAAGGAATATACAAAAAGAGTTGTAAGCTAAAACTAGAAGAAACTCTTCTTCTAAATAGCTAAGATTCACCTCATAAAATTCAATCACAAAACTTTCTTCCACATACCAGGAGAGGGGTTGGGGGTACCAGGAGAGGTTGCAAGTTGGGTGGGTTAGATGGATCAACCCTTCATTTCTAGGCTAAGAATTTCAAACAAAGCTCACCCATCAAGTCAGCCAACGTATTACTTTCAACTGCAAAACTTAGATCTACTCAACTGGATAAAGCAGACAGGGAAGCAGAATAAAATCTTTGAAAACCAACGTAAATTCAATTTGAAAATACTTAAAACGGAAATTTCTTACCAAAATCTGAAGAAACATAGCTCAGTGAGGATTCATATCCCAAGTTGTTTGGGACTGAGGTGTTGCTGTAAAATCCCAAGTGTTAATGGTGAAATCCCAACCATTCATTTCCCGCTAGCTTGACGTGCCTCAAATAGATTGGCCAATGACCACATCTCACAGTTGGAGACTCCTAATTACAATTCATTTTATCTATTGAAAAATAGACAATCCACTAGCTGTCATGATTTAATTCTTTCTTCTTATAAAGAGACTAGAATCTTGGCACGCGCGTTGCACGTGTACCCAAATCAATGTGTATGAACTTTTTAAAAATAACACAAATGTGTTATAGTATAAAAGTTAAAGGAAAAAAAAATTCAAGTTCCTGAAAAATGATGAATGTTAATCTTATTTAGTTAAATAAAGAAACCGTACCTAACAGAAATCCTCGAAAAAGAAGCATGGAAGTTGATCCAGCATGTGTTATATCATTATTAATCATTGGTAATGGTACGTACATCATCTTGTGTATGGATTTATTTCATCTTATCCTCCATGAATATGTTGGCTTGACATGTTGACAAAATTGAAGGTGTTTGTTTTTTGTATATATTTGACGACACAAAAAGATAAAAGGAAAAGAAATACACACACATTGCAATACAATCTTGGCGTAAAAATGCTACAGATACAAAGCAAAAAAGTATGAGTTTTGCAATGATAAAAACAATGAGTAAGAAAAGGAGAAATAGAGAGAAACATGCACTTTGTTGTAATTTTTTTTATAAGAACCTGCAAATAGAGAGAAATAGAGAGAAATTAGTTTTTTATAGAGAGAAATAGAGAGAAACACGCACATAGTTTTTTTTTAAAATTAGAATGTGATATTTCATTGTATGTATATGTATATATCTATAACATGATGTGTTTTGATAAAGGTAATGTTGTATTCCTCGGCATTAAGTATATCTATAACATGATATGATATTTTATCAGAAATCTTCCTATTATGTTGATGTTGACTTTTATATTACGCCTCCTTTCTGTGCTCTTGATAGCTTTGTTCTGTTTTGCATTCATATTTCCTGAATTTCTCCTACTTATTTTTGAAAATAATATGATAATATCATGATTGTTGAGGTGTTGCCTAGTACTTTTTTGCCTGGTAACTTTGAGGATCACACCTCTATTATTTCTTTGCATAAGCTAGTCATTCACGTAGCAACCTTGAACTCTCATTTTTCTTTGATAAGGTTGAACTCTCAAAATTTACACCACTCTTATCTTTTGCATTAGCAGATGCTTCCACCTTTATCTGTGGAATCCATCTAAAGCTGAAGTCTATGATGAATTTCGTCAGTACTTGCATGCTATAGACTTCAAATAGAGGGTTCTCATGTATATACTCTATCATTTCAGACTAGTTAGTATTTGTTGATCATATAAAAATCTGTCTCGTTGCCGTGGGGGTATGCAGGAGCTCTCAAATCTACCAACAATAGAGTTGATTCAGAATGATGGCAGCCCATCTGGCTCAAAGCTTTTTGTGTTATGGAATCCTCCTTTACGCCTAAAAATGGTAGGTTTTCTGATTAAGTCCTATAGCTCGCGTATATTCTATTGGAAGCTGTTTCCCTTCATTTGATGTACTTTTATCTTGCAGATCTCCAAGAGAATTAAGACTGGCATTGAGGATGATTCTGTTGACAAGCATTTGATTGCTAGAAGATCAAGGTGAAGCATTTCCTGCTGTGTCCATTGAGAATTTGATATAGATCTCACCTTCTGTTTCTAAAATGCATATTATAGAAGGACCGTATCTTTTCTTCCCTATGAATTGCGTCATCCTCGATGCATCAGGAAGGAAGCAAGTGCTGTTTCTTTTCTCGACATACAAGAATATATATCAGGATTTATTCTTCCAAGTGTGACCAATTTGTTAAGAAATTGGAAAAAAAAAGATGTAGGGTTAGGAGACAACATATAACATGATATTACCTATTGCATACATATTTGGATGGAGGTGAATGACTAGTTATATTACAAGGAAGATAACCCTGTATCTATAAAGAAAGTTGAATGAGAAGATATTGGCCGAGTAAAATTACTATTCAAGTAGGTTATGTGGAGAGGATACATCCAGATATAACATTAAGCAGTGATCTTATAAGATTCTGAATAAATTAGGGTAAAGCTTAGGACATCAGTTGTCCTTTGAAATTTACAGAAGCCTACTGTAAAGAATGCATCGCAATGAGGATAACTAAAAGCTAGGCATACACTATGCATTTGCCAAACATGAGGCAGGTTATATCCCCATGTCAGCAAATTGCTTGGATATAGTATACATATATGAGATCTTGATAACTTGCTGGTAGATACTGGCTGTATTGTGTATTGTCACCATGCACTGGAAACTGGGTAATAGTAGGAATACTTTCTATAACTTATGGTAAAAATTTTACTTATGAAAAAAAAATGGTGATGAAGATTCTAACTCCACCGCTACTTTGGAGTAAATGAACATCTGAACCTATAAAGCGTGGTTAAACTGGACAAGGCTACTGCATTTAATTAGTAATGGTATTTGATTTACTGACAAAATTCTGAAATAGTTTTTATGCGCTTTTTACGGCTCAACCTGTAAGAATATCTATTGCCTTCATTGCAAAAGATAAGAAATATTCAAATTAGCATTAACAAACTTTTATTCTGCCTTACTAAGAGGTTTGTGTTAGATTATTAGTTAGTGCCTGGTATCTCACCATAATCTCGCACCTTGACTTTTTCATATGTTCCTTATATCTCCAACTTTCGTTATTATGCATGTGATCCACTTCATCTCACCTTAAGTTGGATGCTTGAGAATATGGTAGATTCTTGGAAGTTAGCCCTAACCGTAAAGCTCTTACCTTATGTCCCATGCATTTTCTTCCCCTTTTTTTTTTCTTCCTTTTTTTCGTTATTTCATGATCTTAGAGAAGTGTCTTAATTTATAACAGCATTATGTCTCTGTCTCTGTTGCAGTCCCATTTTGGAGGTTTCTTGCCTTTTTGCAGAAATGATGCAGCATGGTCTTCGTTGTATTGCATTTTGTAAAACACGCAAACTTTGTGAGCTTGTCTTGTGTTACACGTAAGTGAAATTCAATTATATAGTTAAATTGTTCATTCTCATTTATCTTCTATTAACAGTTTAGTATGCTGGAATATTTTCTTGTCCTAAGGCATGAGATTCTTCAGGAAACAGCACCTCATTTAGTTGATTCTGTATGCGCTTACCGAGCTGGTTATATTGCTGAGGTTAGGATCTATAACTTGGTGAAGGACAGTTTGTTTATCCTCTTCAGTTAATCTTTCTCAAGGAACTTTACTTAAACAAGTGTTTTCATGTTGCTCTGAACTTGCTTATGGGATTTGGTTTGTTAAATGAATTTAACTTTGTTTCATTTTGATCCATTTTACAGTATCCATATCCCACTTGTTCAATAACTTACTCGTGGCTGATGCTCTTCATAAATAAAATAATTTGTCGCTAATGGTATACTTCAAACTAGTCTGCAAAATTGCCAAATGATTTCTGTCCTAAATTCTTGAATATGAATGAGCGGGAAGAAATTTACAATGAGATTACTTTTTTCTTGTTAGACATAAGAATCCACTATGGGTAACTTTCTCAGAATACAACCAAAAGAAAGCACTACACTAGTTCCATATGCAGACAAATTGTATTTGTAAGGAATACTTTCTTGTAAGTGAGGGTTTTAAGTTCTCTTACGTATCAAAAGAAAATATGTATCTCTACTAAATCGTTCTGAGCTTTGGATGTGCTTACTTCAGGTTATGTCATGTTACTACCCTCACAAGAGTGAGTTCTTGTTAGACATAAGAGACCAATGAAGAGTTGATCTTCTCAGCATACAACGAAAAGAAAAACACAACTCTGTCTAACCTATGCAGACAAACTGTATTTGTTAGGATAATCCACGTGTCCGGCACCTGGAACTCTACCTGACCTGAGTGAACCAACCCATGTAATAATTCTTACTTCATACCTAAATCATGAATGCGGAACTTTTTTTTTTCTTTTGATGAGAAGTAAGTGGTTGTCATTAAAATAAAAGGCATCAAGGAGATGCATAATTACAAAAGATAGGCACAGTGTTAGCTCCCGCAAAAACCAAAAGACAAAAACCAATGCTAGAATCAGAGAGCTAGCAAAAGTCCAAAAAGCTGTCAACATTGTTTACAGGGAAAAGAAAGTGCCAACTAAACAAACTAGTTAGGCCATCTAGCCTTCAAAATGTGACAAGGAGTTGAGACACCATCAAAACATCTTCGATTTCTTTCATTCCAGACACACCAAAAAATTACTGCTAGGATCATTCTCCAAATCCTTTTGATGATTTTATCAACTCTCCAAAATATCCAACTGACAAAATCATCCTTGATGTTTAGTGGCATAACCCTGTGTAAACTAAAAATAGAGCAAAAGAAGTTCCAAAGGTCATCTGTGAGGGGGCAATGCAAAAGGAGATGGCTGACATCTTTTGAACTTTGATGGCACAGATAGCATTTGTTTGCAAGGACTATGCCTCTTCTCTTGAGATTGTCCTGAGTAAGCCAGGCACCATTGAGTGCTATCCATGAGAAACAGGAGACTGAGGGGTACCCTGATCTTCCACACATGTTTCCATGGCCAATCCTCTAGAATACCATTCTGGGAGCACAGGTGGTCATATTCCAGCTTTAACAGTGAATTTCCCTTTTTTTGGAGCTTCCCCGTAAGATTCTGTCAGGTTGTTGGGTATCAATTATATAGTCTTCTAGGATTGCAAGTAGTGCAAGACGGTCCCTGTCATTGAGGTTTCTTCTAAAAATGGGGTTCCAACTGTTGTTGTCTCTGTATCGAGCAATGAAAGCATCTTTATTGCAAAGCAATCTGATACAGACTAGGAAAAGATTCCATCAAGGTAGTGCTGCCCATCCATTTATCTCTCCAAAATCTGATATGGGCACCATTGCCAACTTTGAATGTTGTATTCTGAAAAAATTCCTTAGAATGGCTGCTGATATGCTTCAGTGCTCCTACCCCGTGTGGAAGTGTTCTATCTTTGGTACACCAGTGTTCATTGGCACCAAACTTAGCATTAGTGATTCTTTTCCAGTATCCAGCCTCATGTTGCCCATATCTCCAGATCCATTGCATTAGCTTTGTTGTGTAACCTTAAGTTTCTGATTCCCAGCCCCCCGTTGTGCTTTTGGTCGTGGATGACTTTGGGCCATTTCACTAGTGAGAATCTCCTTCTCATTCTAACAAGTTGTTTTAATAATGAACCTGGCATGGGGTAGAGAGGCATACAATAAGTTTGGGATGCTGTCAAGAACACTGTTAATCAATGTGAGTCTACCCCCGAATGAAAGATATTGCACCTGCCAAAGTTGCCAGTCTCCTTTCCACTTTTTCAATGACTCCATTCCAGATGCCTATTGATTTGAATTTAGCAGCAAGGGAAGCCCTAGACAAGTAGGAGGTAGTGAACCAATTTTGCAACACAATCTCAGCAAGCTCCTCTATGTTTCTAACCTCATTTACAGGGTAAATAATGTTCTTCAACATGTTGATGTGCAAACCAAAGAATTGCTTTAAAATTAATATCCTAAAGACCCTTATGGCATGAGGGACTCTTTTTCGGTGGCTCGACCACCGGAGCTTCTCCATTATGGGGGAAAATCTTTTTTTCTTTAATCAGTGGGGATAGATCTTTCGAACTCAAAAATACAGGGGATAACCATTTCAGTTGGTTTTCATTAATAGAAAGGGACAGGAGATTTACGAGCAAGATAAACAGGGATATTCACAACTTCAGATGGGTATGTGAGGCCCTAATACAAGCTTCAAAAGGTTTTGGATGAGTCTACAGAAGGTGGGGAGAAAACATCATCATAATCTTTACAGAGTCTATCAAAACTTTAATGTCTATGGCAGGTTCGTTCGCGTTGAAGTATGGCATGGTTCATCAAAAGAGGCTGTGATCATCCCAGAGATAGGCTTCAAATTGCGGGTGGGCTGACATTGCAGCGAAAATCATTTGATTTCTGGGGAAACCAAGGAGTTAGGGCCACCATCTACACTGTCCCCTTGACAAAAACCTATCACGCAGCTGCTAACATCAAGAGTTGGCCAGAAATCAGCCAATCAACAAACACAGAAGTTGTGAATGACAAGCATCCTCTATGCAGAAGCTTAGTAGGCACATTCAATGATCCTTTCCATCACAGCCCCAACCCGTAGACAATTCAAAAATGGTTCATCACTAGATGGTAAGTCACTGCTGGCGTCGAAGTTGCACCTTTGGACCACAATCGATTCCTCTTTGAGCTTCATTCCAAGAAAGTAGCAATAAGAGTAAAAGCAAGGGATTGATTTTGGAGCTGAAGACACCTTACTCTACCTTGGTGGTCAAAGGATATTAACTCATCTTAACCAGGTAGCTGCCCGGAGAACATCTGGCTGAAAGTTTTCGGGATTCTGTTAAATGCTTGGTCGCCGGACACATTCGAGCATATAGGGGTTCGTTGTGGGGGTTACATCGGTGTTGACGTAGATATGAAAAACAAAACCCACTTCCTCTGGGCTCGTATTTGCGTCAAAAAATCAGATAAGAAGATTCTAGCGAGTTTGAATTTTGAATCTGCTGGATGAGTTTTCGATTTGGCGATAATTACGGAGAACCGGCCTCCTCCTTTACCCACTGGACAATTAATTTAGGTGACTAGGGTTGAGAATCAGATGGGGCCACAGTCCACATGCTAGCATTATTAAAACTCCACGTGAGGACCACATGAAGCATAAGCAGGGGACCCTTTCTAAGCTAGAAACAGATGATGAAGCAGAACATGCATATCTTTCTCCGGGCTCTTACATCCACAAACCCCTACTCTTCTCAGAGCCTTCAACACCAGATGATTCTAACTAAGGCCTTTTATCTTAGTCTTTCAACAGTTCCCTACCTTTACCTTGGCACAATGATCTTCCACCACAAATTGTTGACATCCCTGCTGTGAAAGTAACCTCAAAATGGACCAAATTATTATGATGAAGGCATGCAGAGTGTTGGGGTGAATGTTTCAGGTTTCGAACACAAAATTCTGGATATCATATTTGAGAATGGAGGAAAAGAGGAAATCGCAGATTCTTGAGCAGGTAAAGAAAGCAGGGGATTCGGAAAAGGGGAAAAGCAGAGCAACTACTGAGCTTAAAAAACTAGATTGGGGTCTCCAAGATGAGAGTGGCAAGAAAGAAAGGGGTAGGTCTCACAAGGCTCATTCCAGATGAGAGTCAAACACTCAACTGGGATGTGCGAGGTCTCAACAATAAAGATCAGAAAAGTATCTTGAAATCTCTTATTCACAAGTTTGGGGGACGTTATTTGTTTACAGGAAACTAAAATAGAGGCCTAGAATTCTTCTTTAATCAGGCAAATTTTGGGGTATAGATGAATCTCTTGGGCAGAAGTCAAAGCAGTTGGCACCATAGGAGGGATATTAATTATGTGGGACAAAAGAGTTTGGAATTGTGTTGGTTCTGAAGCAGGGGTCTTCTCTCTATTGCATAGATTTGAGGGTTTCTTTGAAGACTTCAAATGGGTATTTACTGGCGTATATGAGCCTCATACCAATCCAGATAGGGAGGACCTTTGGTTGGAGTTAGCATCAATTAGGGGACCGTGGTATGATTTATGAGTCATAGGAGGGGATTTCAATGTCTACAGATGTTAGGGAGCAAAGCACCAGGCTCTGATGGCTTGATGGTTACACCATGACTTTCTTCTAGAAATCACAGAGCTTCATCAAAGCTGCTGTGCTAGCATCTCTCAATTTCTTCCACTAGAATTGTCAAATGGTAAGGTGTGCAATGCTTCATTCATTACTCTTATCCCCGAGAAGAAAGGTACCGAAGAACTTAAAGATTATACGCCTATAAGTCTTATAGGTTGTGTTTACAAATTGTTGGCTAAAATCATAGTTGAGAGAATGAAAATACTGATGGATTCTTTAGTTTTTGTCAGTGCATTCGTAAAGAACAAACAGATAACTGATGCATCATGATTGCCAATGAGGTGTTAGATTGGAAAATGAGAAGTGGTAGAGTGTGGGATCTTATGCAAATTGGATATAGAGAAAACTTTTGATCAACTTAATTGTACCTACTTAGTCAGGTTTGAAGCTAATGAGCTTTGGTGAAAGGTGGATAAGATGGATATATTTTTCTATCTCAAAAGTAAAGATCTCAGTCTAATAAACAAAAGTCCAGTTGGATTTTTCTCTACTCAAAAGGGGCTCAGGCGGGGGATCCACTTTCCCCTTTTCTATTTATCCTTGCTATGAAAGGCCTATCTTAACTGCTAGCTAAGGCTAAAGAACTCCAATGGATCCAAGGGTTTCAAGTGGGTAGGAATCCATCCACCACAGTCACTCTTTCTCACTTACTCTATGCAGATGATACCCTCATATTTTGTGGAGATGACATTCAACAAGTCTCCAATCTCAACACTACTCTTATAATCTTTTGTATCCCGTTGATTTCTTTAGCGTTCTCCCGCATTTTTTGAGTTCTTTCATTGCTAGTATAAAGAGAAAAGGAGAAAGGGGATCCGTGCCTGAGGCCTTTTTACGGTGGATATGTTGAAGTAGATCCATTTTAACCATTTGTCCCCAAATCCCATCTTCTTCAAGATGCTGAATTGGTCAAACAACTTTCTCAATATCCAGCTTACGCAATAAGCTAGCCTCCCCATACTTGAGTTTCCAATCCAATACTTCATTGGCTATTAGGGGTGCATCAGTGATCTGTCTGTCTTTAATGAAGGCACTTTGGTGATCAGACACTAGAGTGCTAAATTGCTAATGACCACCTTCAGTCTTTCAACAAGAATCTTGGGTACTAGTTTGTATAACCGCCTAACAAACTAATAGGCCTGAAATCTCTCAACTATATTGCTCCATTCTTTTTTGGATAAGAGCAATAAAAATGGCATTGCTGGATTTCACACATGGCAATGCTGGTGAAAGTGGTTTAGGGTATTCAAGATGTCTGTCTTAATGAAATCCTAAGAATGCTGAAAGAAAGCCATGGTAAAATCATTTGGCTCTGAGGATTTTTTTGGAGCACAAGCTTTCAAAGCTGCTAGCACTTCTCCTTCTTCAAATTGAGTTTCAAACCTTTCTCTCTCCTCCTCATTAATAGATGACAACCCTTCAAAGTCAATTGAAGGCCTCCGAGACTCCAATTCTTTGTACAAATTCTGGTAGTAGCTCAAGATTATTTCTCAAGAGAGCTTTGTCCTTAAATATATCTTCCCCCAACCTTAAGTTTGTTAATATGATTGACCTTACTATTAGAATTTGCTATTCTTTGAAAATATTCGGTGTTTTTGTCCCTCTCTTGAAGCCACAACCATCTGGACTTTTGTCTCCAAGATGTTTCTTCAGCAATGGCAAGTTGTTGAAGTTCTGATTTAAAGTTAAGAACGTTCAGTTATTCATCTTCCCGTTGCTCTGGCTTTTCCTATTTTATTATTCAAACAATGTACATTCCAACTCAATATTCTTATCTTCATTCGGAATTGCATTTTTGAGACCTGCCCCTTTCAGTTTTGCCACTGCCTTCTTGTAGGCCCCGTTCCAATTTTTTGAGTTCTGTTCCCCCTTTGTCCTCCCCTTTGTAGACTTGATTTATGATTTTGCTTGTTGTATCTGAATATTCCTTCTTTGCTCCATTCTCAAAATGATACCCAATATGTTGTGCTAGAATATTGTGGCATTAACCCCGAAGGCTTTACATACTTTAAACATTGCCTTTTTTGTCCATCTTGATGTCTCGACTACCGTGGGTGTATCCACCACTTGCATGCACAATTCTTCTCTCTCATGCCAAGGTGGAGGGAGAACTTTTGGGAAATCTCAATTTTTAAAGTATTGGAAACCATGCATGAATACAACCGTTAAATCAACCACATTTCATTTTAAATGAAATATTCATAAAAGTAATAAAGTCTCATGCATGCATGCCATATGAATCACCATAATTATAATCCGAAAGAATTACTACCGTTTATGGAACCTTTATAACAAGGATTAAGCTAATCAACCGAGATAGGCCTCGGTAACTCGAAGAATATAACAATCTAAGCTCCACAAGAAGTATGTGGATTCTCACCAAAAGTATCCAACTGGAAGAGGTGGAGCTTTCCTAACCATATGGCCCAGGATGGTCAATACGTAATCCCGAAATCAAAAGTTGAATGGCCAGAAGGTCTAAGCTCCACATGCCTAGTATGTATCATACAACTGTTTCCTTAAGAAGTGAGACCAGATTTAAAAGAAATCAAGGAATATGCATAGACATTGGTATAAGAAGGTAGCATTTATATCAATTCTCAAGTTAGACTGTGAAAATGAAATATCAAAGTGAAACACATTTCAAAGTCCTTGGTTCTAGCATTAATGCTTAATCAAAAATCATGTGAGATTTTATCTTTTACCGGATGCACTATACCGACATTGACATGAGTAGAAACAACACTAGCTGATGAACCTAGTCACAAGTATTTGACCCTACTTGTCCGGGTGGCTTCCCATAGTGCCTTACGAGTCAGACTTAACCTCATTATATTAAGCAATGATCATTTTCCCTCTTAGTGGGGACTTTATCCCACAAACCTTGCCCTACCCTTGAATGTGTCCCTACAACGACACGTATAGTTCCATGGTAATGAATATAACATTCGAACCAATCTCAACGGTCGCCACTAGTAACTTCCAAAACATTTGACATTTCCAAAAACAGATTCATAGCCTAAAAGCCTCAAATAAATCTATTTTTATCAAACCACGGTGTTCATAACTGATCCGCCCATTTGGCACAAAAATCAAGTGTAAAACCTTCTCAATTCATGTTTAAGCATTTAACAAATTAGAGACATTTTTAAAGATTCAAGAAATGCCATTTCCATCAAATTGATTTTCTAAAACACATTTTCATTTTTCATAAAAATGGTGATAACAACACGTTGAACAATTTGCAATGCCAGATATGGTGCAATCCCAACCCACTCGCTCCCACAAGCTAGGATTCACGTTAAACCGTTTTTCGTAAATCAATTCAACAATATGAATCTCAGGAAAAGCTTCGAGAGGTAGTAAGTTTCAACGTACCTTGAATCGCTTTCCAAATCTTACCCCAAAGGACTGAATGACGTCAACAATTCACAATCTACATATACGAGCTTACGTAAATCAATAACGTGTCACAACAATACCAACTAAGTCAACCAAGTGTCCAACACTTAAATTCAACTTCACAAGTTTAGCAAGAATCCTAACTTCCTAATTCGAAAGTCAAATCCTTGAGTTTTAACAATTCGTCCATTACACATGTTATCAAATCTAGTGGCTCCTTTAGAAACTCAAAATGATATCGTTGAAGAAAACCCAACACTATTCATCATCTTTACAAAGAAACATTTCAATTTCAAGACTATCTTGCTACAGTTTCATGAATCGCTGTTTAAATTCAAATATTTCTGCAAAAGTGTAGTCTACGATGCCCATGGAGCATAATATATACTCCCTCCGTCCCAATTTATGTGATGTACTTTGACTTGGCACAGAGTTCAAAAAGTATGAGAAAACTTTTGAAACTTGTGGTCTAAAACAAGTCATAGATGTTTGTGTGGCTATAAATCATCTGGGTGAAATGATTATTTTAAAGTTAAATTGTTACTAAATATAGAAACGTGTCATTCTTTTTGGGACTCACCAAAAAGGAAAGTGTGTCACATAAATTAGGACGGAGGGAGTATATAATTGGAGTGAATGAATTCAAGGTCAAACCCTAGAATTTTCACGACTTGAGATATTTTCTTAAAAAATCTATAATTTTCATGATGTTGACGAGTTAAGACCTGTATTTAATGGATCAAATCTACCAAGAAGTGCATTTAATACTCACCCCAAAGAAGTATTAATGGTGGAAGAGATCTCTTCTCTCCCTAGCCTCCAAGAACAAACTGCAAATAATGAAATGGACTCTACTGTATTTGCCTCTAAAAGGCCTTCAGCACTTGCACGCGGGGACAGGTCGCGCGCGATATGCGACCTGTTCCAGGTTTTAGGAAGTTCTTGATGCCTTCATTGGTGCAATTGCAAAGCTTCGCTGCTTTGTTTCATTAATCGCAGCCCACTTTTGGATTGTGATCCTTGGCATTTTAATCCCTTAAGCTCTCTAGTAAATAGAATATCTACTCCATTGTTCAGCTAATTAAGATCCTTGTTCCCATTCCTTTTTCTCTGTCTTCCTCTTAATCATTTGTCTTCTCTTTTTAGTTACTGCCAACGATTACCGTTGAATCCCAAGATTCCTTTTTCAATTTGTCTCCTCTTTAAATCATTACTCCAATTGATTCCATGAAGTTATAATTTATTCCAAGCTATACCAATGTTATTACAAGTGTTCCCATAACTTTGTTATACTCGTGCAGGTCCTGCATGACTTGAGTTTGATTAAATTGCATCCTTATGCTCAATATTAGTCCGAATTAATTATAGAACACGGGGCTTCACAGATAACTTTCTTATAACCAAAGGTTTAAAGTAATGTTACCTATCAGAATAGGAAGAGAAAAAATTATCTCTTCTAAGCATTTCCGAGCTTTGGATATGCTGATTCCATTTTAAGTCATGTTACTACCATAACATCAATTTTGTTGGCTAAATCTATTCTTCTATTACCTTATTTTCTTTACGATATATGAAAACTTAATACTTGTTATAATAGCTAATTCTTGCTTCCGTAGTTTCTATTTGGCACCTATGCTTATTTTTCTAACATAGATTAAAGTATGGCATACATTCCATACTGGAAAAAAGATAGTTTGACCCTAGTTCTTCGTGGAGCAGGATCGAAGAAGAATTGAGCATGACTTTTTCAATGGTAGTATATGCGGTATTGCTGCTACAAATGCTCTTGAATTGGGTATTGATGTAGGACATATTGATGCAACCCTACATCTAGGTTTTCCAGGCAGTATAGCTAGGTATTAACTATTTGTTTGTGTCCCTCCGAAGATTTACACTTTTATTCTGATACTGAAATAGTTTGAATATTTTTTCATCAAGTCTGTGGCAACAAGCAGGAAGGTCAGGCAGACGGGGAAATGCATCACTTGCTATTTATGTTGCCTTTGAAGGGCCTTTGGATCAATATTTCATGAAATTCCCCGAGAAACTTTTCAGGGGCCCAATTGAATGTTGCCATATAGATGCAAGAAACCGGCAGGTTGTTTTGATTTCTGCTTGGGTTTTCTTGACCTTTCCCTCATTTTCACTTTTAGTGATTGAGCCATGTGTTTAGTAGGGAATACACTTTAACATTTGAAAAACATGTGACTGTCAGGTTCTTGAACAGCATCTGGCTGCTGCTGCTTTTGAACATCCACTGAGCTTGTCTTATGATGAGAAATATTTTGGCCCTGGCTTAGAGAATATCATAATGGCACTTAAAAACAATGGAATTCTGAGTACAGATATATCACGTAGTGCTGCAGCCAGAATATGGAACTACATCGGGTTGGAGGTATGATCCTTTAGGTGTAGTGTTAATCAATGATACTGTGCTTGTGAGCTGGGTGTGGTTAGCTTTTCTAAACCATTCTATGCTGTTACCAGAAGATGCCCTCAAGTGCCATTAGTATTCGAGCCATAGAAACTGAGCGGTACAAAGTGATTGACACTCAAAAGAATGAACTCCTGGAAGAAATTGAAGAAAGCAGGGCTTTCTTTCAGGTAAAGTAATAGCAACTATATTTGGCAAGTTCTTGTGATTATTCCTATTTGCAGAACTAGGAAGAACAAAAACATAAATTGGGAAAAGAGGGGGAAAAAGAGATCATCATTGTGATATGCTTATATTCATATGTGTGTTTATTATTTTTGGTGCAGCAGAACTCTTCAATTCTTGAGGGTTTCTTTTGGCTTCTTTTATAGTTACCTTGTCAAGTTAATCAGTTCAGGCCAAAATTATTTTACAGGTTTATGAAGGGGCCAATTATATGAATCAAGGGAAGACGTATCTTGTGAAGGAGCTTGATGTGGCAAACAGAATTGCTTGGTGCCAACGAGCGGACTTGAAATATTATACCAAAACTCGTGACTATACTGATGTCCAAGTCACTGGTGCCAACTTTGTATGTCTCAAGTAGTCCTTTTCATTTTCCTACGTGCTTTTCAAGGATTACCTCAGTCTTCTTTAATTGGTGGCCCTTTTTTTTCTTAATCTCAAGTAGTCCTTTTCATTTTCCTACGTGCTTTTCAAGGATCACCTCAGTCTTCTTTAATTGGTGGCCCTTTTTTTTTTCTTAATCTCAGTGTAGAGATATTTGCTGGAGTAAATAACTAAAAAAATTGTTTGCTTTTTTAGAGCTCTTAACCACTAGAATTCATGATGGGTATTTTTTGGTCTTTGTCTATTTAGGTGTTGTTTGGTCCATGGGACAAAGGATAACAATCCTGGATAGAATTTGGGATTATTCAATTCCATGTTTGGTTGGAATATTGTTTTTGGTATAAGCAAAATCCCAGAATTAGTTATACCACTTTTATACCAGATTCCACGTGGGATAATAATCCTGGGATTAGCTATCACAGGATAAAACAATCAAATGACCAAAATGTCCTTCGAAGTTCTTCTCCCCAAATATTTTAAGAAGGCCAAGGTCAAAATTGGAAATAAAGTTTATCCAAGTTTATGAATTTTAAAACAAAACACATGTTTTATATTATACTTTGTATATCCCAGTTGGAATACAATGAACCAAACATATACCCAAAAAAGCATATCCAATAATAATCCCATTATTATCTAATCCCTTGTGTATTATAATCGCTGTATTATTATCCTGGTATAACTTGTTTGTGAACCAAATGACCCCTTACAGTTTGTGTAATCTCTACCACCTGTTAGAGCTCTACTGTCAAGTGTCTCTCCAGCAATCTGGTATGGAGATAGTTAAGGGTATGATGTACATTATCCCAAATTAGTGAAAGAAAAGAAGCTTAGTTTCTGTCCTCCATAGAGGAATCTTTATGCTACTGTTGTTTCATCCTTGACAATTAAGGTGTGTTCAGACTATGTGATGCAGCCTTCTCATATTACGCTGAGCTAATGGCTCCGTTAGTCAAGGAAATCCCTGAACTTCCAGTCATCAAAAGTATGGTAGATATTTAAGGAAGCATGGTCTTTTCATTTTATGTTTACTGCTGATAGGTAGATATTCCTGCTTTCATTTGGAGAACTCCTCGAACGCACTGGCCATCATAGAGAGATCCTTGATTAACTGGCTAGTCTTGACATACAAATGCTTTACTGGTCTTATTTAAGAAAAAGAAAATTCTCATATTGCTTCTTGCATGCTACTTGTGAAATCAATCTTTGTATACCATATCATTTGTATATTCAGCTGTTACATCCCAGTTAATGTTGGATTAACATGATACATATTTTGCCACTATGTAGATTTACCCAGCAAGGACTACTAGTCTGCGACTTCCAAGAACAACTGCCCAAGCACAAAGTTGCAGAGTAACGACCACATGGTTCGGTTTCCGCAAAATATGGAAAAAGAGCAACCAAGTCTTTGACACTGTTGAACTTTCACTTCCTAATTTCACATATGAAACCCAGGTGAATACCAGTTTGAACTGTGTTTTCTGGAGTTCCTCTGCGTGATGTTTGTTCATCACTGTTTTGGTACTCTTTCTTCTTTGTAATTTGTAGCTTTAATGCACATGTAGGCTGTCTGGATTCAAGTTCCTCAGACCATAAAGACAGCTGTAGAGAGCTTAAATTATTCTTTCCGCGGAGGCTTACATGCTGCTGGTCATGCTCTTCTTAATGTTGTTCCTATGTAAGTTTCAACCACATGAATTTTTGAATCTGGCTCAACATGTTCTCTGTCTGAGTCAACATACATTAGAACTGTTCTCTTATTGCCTCCTGAAACTTGTGTTGAAGGTACATAGTTTGCAATTCATCTGATTTAGCTTCAGAGTGTGTAAACCCTTATGATCCCCGCAATGTTCCAGAAAGAATTCTCCTTTATGATCCACATCCTGGAGGGACTGGCATTTCAGCACAGGTGAACTATGTCTGCTTTTGATTCCTTTGCTATCATGATTTGATTTTACTTATATTATGTTGTTTTACAAGCTAATTGGACAATTGTGCCTTTTTGTAAAGATTCCAAGGAATACCAGGAAACTTGTGAAAAAAGGGACCTGAATATAATTGGTTATTTGAAATAGATTGTGAAATTCATTAGGACGTTATTTATTGAAGTAATGAATCAAGGAAATTTTTAATAATAATATGGAATGGCTTCTTTGTATTTAATCATTTAGTTAGTCTGAGCTCCTTTGAAGAGCATGCATGACGTAAGCTGCAGAATGGCTTGTAGAAGATGATGTGGTTGGAACTTGTAGTCAGGGAACAACTTAGACTGCCCAAAATAGGTAAAGCATTTGGGGAACTTCTTTTGTTTTGTAAGTGTAACAAGTGGATTTTTCATCATAGAGAATATTTGCAAATATTTTCGAAGAACCCACACTTTTGACCTACATATACTTAATTTTCTCAAAGGCATCTTTTGCTAAATATAAGAAAAGCTGGTCATTTGGAAACTTTTGAATACCTAGTAATTTCCAAACTGCCTTAAGAACATTTTATTCATCTCATCTGTTGTCTCTTCAGCGACAATTAGAATAAAGTTAAGAAAAGCAATTGAAACTCTTGATTACGTTTTTGGTTGAACATGGTTAGCAAATGAACAAAGTAAATCTTACGCTTGCTACTTGGTAAAGTGGATGCGTGGTATTGAAAGGCAAAAACCAATGGCTGTTATTAAAGTGGAAATGCTAAGCCACTTAGTTTGTCATTTAGCTTAAACCATGGACAAAAGTTATGTAATGCCTTACCACATGAATTAGGAAATACAATATTGTCACAACCTCTTTTGAGAGAGTACTATTTGATCTGGTAGGTGCAACATATATTCAGTGAGCTGCTGACTGCTGCTTTGGAACTTCTTGCATCATGTTGTTGTTCTGGCGATACTGGCTGCCCTAACTGTGTACAAGTTTGTACTTAATTGCCAATTAGTTTATGTTATTATTCTCCCTGTGTATGAAAAGATCGGAAAGTCATACTTTTAAGTATTGCAGAATATCTCTTGTCACGAGTACAATGAGGTTTTGCACAAGGATGCCGCGATAATGATAATCAAGGTTTGATGGTAGAAAATTTGTTTTGAAGTTAAAGAAGCATAAGAACGTTCTTTGCACCTGCTAATACAGAACATTGTTGTTCATGCAGGGTGTAATAGAGGAAGAAGAATCCTACTTCAGGAGTATCTCAGAGTTGTCTTAGGTGTTTGGCTTGGTGTTTTGCTTTCCCTGCCCTCTGCTTAAAAGTTAACCCTATCAGAATGGTAGGAGTCACCATTGCTTGTTGAAGTAGGGTTGCTGTTAGACAGTGTTTAAATGTCATTCTCCATAATATCTGTATAACTTTTTTTTCTCCTCCAAAACGCTCACCTCCTCTCTATAACCCCAACCCGAAAAAAGACAACACATTCTTGCGTTCATTTCTTTGGGTGCCGCTACAGTTGAATAATATACCAGGAAGTAAGAGTAGTCCTCTTACTATCAACCAGCAGACATTGACGAGGAAGAAATGACCAAATGGCAATACGTCTACATGAGCTAGTTTGGTATTAGAGATATATCAATCGTTGTATATCCCAACTAAAAGTGTTGGCATTCGATAGACTGTAGCAGATGTGATGCGTTTAAGATCCCGTGTTTGTGTCAATCCTTGTTCAACTTGCCTGAGAATTGTCTCAAATATTAAAATCGTCTATATATCACGTATGAGCTTGATTGAGAATCTACTGGAGGCTAGGATATACGTGTTTGGAAACTTACTGCATCCATGTTATTTTAGAATATATTCCAAAGAGAGTAAGTGTTGGAGCAACCAAATATCTTTGCTGCTCGTATCAGTTTCAGCTTCAATCTGGTAACATTAACTCAGTACACCTGATCAGCTTCAAAATCTTAAATTTTGTTGAGTTTAAACTTACAAACTTAGAAGTTTAAACTGTACTTATTAAGTGCTAACCTACAAGAGAAATTACTAAACCGAAATATTGGATTCTGACATTAGCGTGATTGTGAAACACACATTGATAGAGGAGTTTAACATATTTGTTTTGAACATATTTAAAAGTCACGAGTATAGAGATCTGGATGACAATTCTGAACAAAATCTCGTGGAGTGCAGAGATCTAAATAACAATCCGGAACAAGTATAAGGGTTTCTCACTTTGGGAGACTGAAAAATTCTTAAAAATCTGAAATATGCAGTTAACATTTCAGGAATATTTCATGGAGTCTGAGTTCGCTTTTTATAAGTTCAACCTCCAGAATTTTTAGCGCACAGTTTTGGAGTTTTACTTATCAAAATAAAAATAAAAGTTATAACAAAAGTTGTTTGAGCTGGACAACAATCATAATTTCACCCATTACCTATTTCAAGCACTTCTGAGTTAGGGGTAGAGTAGAGTCAGCGGCGTATACGTGCGAGCCCAAACACTATGGTCAATTTGTGTGGTGTTTCCATTTAAAAGTGCAACAGAGAACGTCTTGGGTAGCGTAGCGTAAGTGGCGAGAGGGATAATTGGTGCGGTGATCGGTGGGCTAAACTAATTATGGGTTGGGCTATAGCGTTGCACGGTGGAGCTGGTGATATACCCAAGGATCTTCCGCCGGAGCTACGGGAGCCCAGAGAAGCCTGTCTCCGCTATTGCTTACAGATGGGCGTCGATGCTCTCAAGGCTCAAAAATCCCCTTTAGATGTTGTTGAACTCGTGGTATATTATCTCTAAGTTATTGAATATATCTTAATTGACTATGTTTGATACTTTGATTTGAATGAAATTTTCCATCTGGCGTATGAAAGAATTAACTAAAGGATTGGATGTATGAAGATGGCTAGTGATATCATGGATCTACATGATATCAACTACAAAAGCAACTGCACGTTTGTGTTACTGATGTAAAGCTCTTCTAACATTATTCAAAAAGATTATAGAAACATGATCCTCTATTTGATCCTCTGATGATTTCAGAAAGTCTTGTAGAAAACAGAAAATTGCCAATTGTTCTAAGTACTGAGATGGGTTTGGTTGTGATGCTTAGCCTCTGAGATTGATTAGGGCTTTTTACCCCAAGAACATGCTTGTATGATGTCTCCATAAGTTGTCGTCTCTCTCTAGCATGCAGGATTGGGTAAGAAACATCCAATTCCATATCTTAAGCATGATTAGGGTTAAGGGAAGGATTGCTGCTAGATAGTAGGCGGCGGGGGAAAGCTAGCTGAAGGATACAATTGTTAATTTTGTTTAATGTTTTAGAATGTGCTCTTACTCCCTGCTATAGTTTTTCTTACAAATACATAATCTCACTACTTTAATTCGTGCAAGGGAAACTGTCATTCTGTATATGTGCTTGGGAACGCTCCTAACAAACTTGTATAACTTGGGTCCTCCTGGAGCCTTGAAATATCTGGTTTCTGTATAATGAGTAATTTACCTTCCATTGATGTTATGATAGCTTTTAACTGGATTGAATCAAGCAGGTACGGGAACTGGAAAATAACCCATATTTCAATGCTGGTAGAGGATCTGTTCTAACCAGCAATGGTACAGTAGAAATGGAAGCATGTATCATGGATGGGAATACGAAAAACTGTGGAGCTGTTTCTGGCCTAACCACTGTTGTCAATGCCATATCTCTGGCTAGGCTGGTCATGGAGAAAACTCCACATATATATCTTGCATTTGAGGGAGCGGAAGCATTTGCTAGGGAGCAGGTCTGTAAACACTTTCTAATGGTCTCTCTCTCTCTCTCTTGTGGACATTCCAGAGAAACTGAGACAGCGCCCAGTGGCATAGTTGATTCTTTATCAGTTTTTTGCTAAATTTGGTGTAGTTGTGAGTTTACTAAGTTGGCTTGTTGGAATCTATTTTGGTTTAAGTTATAGGTTAACAATTAAACCACTTTCTGCAATGAATGATACATTGTATCAGGATGATGCAAAGACTTGACAAATTATTCTCTGTTAATACTGTTTAATTCCAGCTCTGGTGCTCTATTTCTGGATTTCAAGTTGCTACCAATTTCTTTACCCTTTTTTGGTTCATTAATGTGACTAATCAAGCATGAGTGGCTAGTTCATTTGACAGTTCCTATTAATTTACTCTTTCTCTGATGATAACTCCTAGATATATGGTTGTGGTATGTTCATCTTTTACCCTTTTCTACATTGAATCTATTTGATGAACTGTGATGATTCTGTTGTCAAGGGGGTTGAAACCATGGACTCAAACCATTTTATCACTCCACGAAATATCGAGAGATTAAAGCAAGCAAAAGAAGCAAATAGAGTCCAGGTATGAAACCCTATCTCTTCATTATTATATCTTTGCTGCAAGATAGCATACTTATGCATTCGGCCTTATGACATTAATTGAAGTCCACTGTTTTTATCTAACCTTTTGATTAAGAATTTTTAAAAGCTTTAGTGCTCGTTTTTGGCAAATATCAGACAAAATGTTATGCATATGTTACTTGGTCCTCTTCTTGTGGCCTCAATAGCTTAAATATAGTTGCGTGGTTATGCATCTAATAGAGCTTTCTTGTTCTATTCCCTTCTTGGCAACTCAGTCTCATGATTTAAGACTCATTCTTCTGTTATCCTAACATCAAGAAGCTTTCTGCTTCCGTGTTATTGTCTAATATTGCTGCTACCAATTTACAGGTAGATTATAATACACGACCTATACCAAAAGATGACAAACCACCAGCTCCTAGTGGCGATAGTGAGCTAGGAACAGTTGGATGTGTAGCTGTTGACAGCTTTGGACATTTAGCTACTGCTACTTCTACTGGAGGACTAGTAAACAAGATGGTTGGAAGGATAGGAGATACCCCCATTGTTGGTGCCGGTACATATGCAAATAAACTATGTGCAGTCTCTGCTACAGGCCAAGGTGATGCTATTATCTGTGCAACTGTAGCAAGGGATGTGGCTGCTCTGATGGAGTATAAAGGACTTTCTCTCAAGGAGGCAGCAGATTACGTTATAGAGGAATCTGCGCCGAAAGGAACAACTGGCCTGATTGCTGTGTCTGCCACTGGGGAAATCACCATGCCATTTAATACAACTGGCATGTTTAGAGCTTGTGCAACTGAAGATGGTCACACAGAATTAGCAATTTGGTAACTTTTCATTAGAATAGATTAGTATGTGTTGTGTATTCTAGCTACGCCAAGGAAATGAGACAGAATTTTATGGTTTCAATATGAGGAAATTGGATCTCTTTTTCGTTTGTATTGGGGCAAAATTAATGATATGCTGTACTTTATGTTAGAGTCCTATTCCAGTGCAACACTGATATTTCAGGATATGATGTTTCTTGTAGCATAAGTATTCCCGTGATAAAGTGAGTACAGAATCAATTCTTTTTAAATGCTTGCCACAAATTAGAATGCAATTCGTCCACTTTAGAAACAATTATGAGCGATACCTAATGAAAAGTCCTTGTTCTAGGCAAATTCATCAGCTGCTTATTGGGATGTGTCAATTGACAGAATGAATTCTTTCGTTAGTTGTTGGTATTTTGGGGCCTCAATTAGCAACCAAAATTTACTGGAATCTTGATTTTCAGTTCGGTGAATCCTATCAGATCATGTAGGCTTAACCCTTAAAATGCCAAAGGGCAAAAGAATGAAGCCTGTAGGCCTACCAAAATAGAACAGACCCTGGTTTAACCACACTCATCAACTCAATCGTCTTTTGCCAAGTTCATTGGACATATGTGATTAGCAAATTATATCGTATCTGTGCTTTTGGTAAAGATTTGTCGTCTCTTTAGAGGGACATCTTCTTTAGTTTAATTTATCTAGTCATGTGGGCTCAAGTTTCAGGACAAGAAGTTAATGTTACACATGGTGTGACAGAAAATATTTTTTTTGAAAAATCTCATTCTTTAAAGTGTTTGGTTTAAAAGAGATTCTCACGAGAGCAATCATTCAGAGTCCAACAACTTGAGTCGTTTTCTTGTCGGTGATGTATATTGAATTCGTCTATTGTATTTTTTTAAAACTTAATAATTTATATATATTCCATAGATTTCTTAAACAAATATAAAATTTCAACAAAAGTACTTTTGAGTTCAATGCAACTCGAAAATCTAATTCTCCAGATCCACTCCCGCTAGGAAGGAGATAAAGGATCGCCACGCATTAGAAATGATAAAAAGCCTCATTTATTGGAATCAACAACCAATGCTGCAACATGATCTACAGGGGTAACCAAAATAATTAAAGAAAAGAGGGAGTAAAGGAAATTTTTATTTGTTAGAACAATTTCCTCACGAAGAAAACACATTCTAGTTGCTCTGATTTTGGTCTGGCTTGATCCCTCTATCATTTTGCTGTGGAGTGACAGATGTGGTCATTAAATCAAAACCCAACTTTTGCTTTGTAATTTCATCAAGAACCTCAATCATTTCCTCTGAAAGATGATTCTTGGAATCACCCACTTTGCCTTGCCTGAAAAATATGTTGTTTGCAATAGTAGGAATAAAGAATCCAGTGTGTGTACCATCTTTATTCACCTCCAAATTGCTCAGTTTCTCAAAGCTGCAGAGCTCTGTTATTCTATCTACAATACCTTTACTTTCTTCCTCCAAGGAAAAAGGGTGCCCCAAGAACTCTGCTAATCTCTTTGCATTAAAGATTGGATCTTTCTTCAAATCCTCATACTTCAAGAAAAGAACCCTCTTGGGATATTCTAAGCTGGCTTTATAATATCCCATTACATGATCCCAAAATGGACCAAAAGGGGAATACCCTTTAGTGAATTGGTCAAATGCTTCTGGTAGAGAAATGAAAGGAAGGTCTTTGGGTCTTAATTTCTGCACAAAATACCAGCAAGAAGCTAACACATCTTTCGGGTCGCGAAAAATGTACACTATTTTGCAGTTGGACTCTGGTAAAGAATTGAAAGCGAGATGTGAATGCATGAGACAAGTGTTTGGTGTGGGATTTGTTAGGTGCTTAAATGCATAGGCCTCAAGCTGGGGTACTAACTCATGTGGATTTGAAGAGAGCAAAGGGTGTGTGTTGAAATCGAACTGTGTTCTGTTTGAAATGGCAAAAAGAAGGGCCTTGAGCCATGTGGTGCCAGATTTTGGGTAACTGGCTAGTAAGACACTGTCTGGTTTTGGCTTGAACCATTGCTGCTGAAGTGCTCCAAGACCTTGTAGAATTCCTGTGGGATACCAAAACCCTCTGTATTGGTGTACATGTTCACTAAGCCAACCTCTTTCTTTTGGAAGCTCAGAGAGTGTTATTATATCAGGAAATTCTAGGTAACTTTTGTCTTCGGTGGCACCATTTGTGAGTAAGGGAGAGTTTTGGGTAGAGGGGAAGCTTGCCATTGATTAATGGAGGAAAGGGAGTAGAAACTCCTGCCACACTTATAAGTTATAGAGACTTAGGATTAGTTTGATAAGGACGTTGTTGGAAACAATGCAAAAATATAAACTCATAAATATTTATTAGCAAATAATAATATCGAG
>JACEIK010004631.1:28518-42117 GCA_018107945.1 Datura stramonium | reverse complement strand
AGGGAGAGACTCATGTTCTTATCCTTATAAAAAAGTGTAGAACTTATCATGAAACTGTTTTAAACATCTAATTATTCTAATTCTAAGTACCTTGACAAAATTCAAAAGAAACACTTCTTCTTATTCTTAAATGCATAATTATTGTTAGGATTGTCTAAACTCCTAAAGGACTCCCACTCATTGTGTGGTTGCAGTCTACCAGAATCAGAAGGTGGAAGAACTTAAAACTTTTGTATGTCAAATTTTCGCATCTTATTTTCCTAAAATTAGAACATAAGAGGTGTTACTAAAATCCTTCAAGTGTAAGAATGTAATTTTTGTATATTTTTTAAAAGATTAAATTAATCTCATAAATAGGCAATAAATTAACCAAAAGATACATTATTTTAGTATGTCATAAACTCAAATCAACCAGAAAATCGAGAATATAAATTTAAAGATACATGGAACATCAACTAACATATGAAAAAAAACTAAAAATTGTAAAAAGAGAAAAGAGAAGATTTACCTTGGTGACGAGGAGTAAATTTGGGCAGAATCCTTAATCGAGAAGAATAATCCTTATCCCTTATCCTTTGTTGAGGTAGTAATTCCAAAAATAAATTCAATATTACAGCCAAGTTTCGTTTCAATTTCTTTCTACTGCACTATATATTTCTCCATTGATATAAAACGAATTGGAAGAAGATACATGAAACATTAACTAAACATGTAAGTGAAGCTAAAAATCGCAAAAAAGATAAAAGAGAAGATTTACCTCGGTGGCAAGGAATAAATTTGGACAAAATCGCTAATCGAGAAGAATAATCCTCGTCTTTTATCCTCTGTTGAAGTAGTAATCTCTAAAATAAACTCAATGTAATAGCCAAGTTTGTTTTAACTTCTTTCTACTGCACTAATATTCCTCCATTGGTGTAAAATGGATTGGAAGAATTTTTTTTTTGATCAACAAATCCCCAAGAATTTGATATATCAACTTATCTCTCACTTTTTTTAAGATGAGAGAGGGAAATGCGCAAAAGAAGATACAGAGAGGGAGGAAAAAGAAGAGGGGGAGGAAGTGAGTACTTTTGGCAGAAGTTATTAGAGGAAGAGACGTCAATTATCAGGATGAATAAATGTGACTATTGGGTTTTCATTTTTTTTTTTAATTTTAATGAACAGATTGAAAAAAAGAAGAAGAAAATACAGAAAAAAATAAATGAGATTCCTAGTGTGTGAGGTATGACACGTAGACGGGCCTAAGTTCCTCCTTTATATAAATATATAGATACGGCAACGCATGCAACTATAGTCACCTAATGCTGGACTAGAGAAGCATCAACGGCAATTTCCTACAGAGCTTTGCCACTGTCGCCTGTCGGTGCGCTTTAACTTCTAAAGAAGTAACAAAATTACGACATTTATTTACAAAGGAGAAAAAATGAAGGTCAAGAAAGACATAGTAGTAGTTGCCCTGATGCATCATATCATCAATAGAAATCACTTACATATCATGGTTGCAGTAGTTATATGTTACAGCAACTAAAATAATTGGATCCGCATACAGAAAAACAACAATATGAAGATAAAATCTACCTAGATGTGATCAAAGGAACAAGATTATTACAAAATTTTGTTGCATCATTTGTAGAGACAGAGAAAACCTCTCAAACAAAAGCGATTCCCCTAAACCCCTTTATCTTAATGCATGCTTGCTCCGGCGTGTAATATCATTTTCCTTTTCACACTACTATATTAATAAGAAGACTAGGGAAGAATCAATAACGGCAAAATTGTCTATTTCTAACTCTACAATGATGTAAAATACATTCCTAAAACTTTAAGAATGGGAATCGAGTATGTAATTGTACTTGAAAAGTATAAGCAGTTCAATGTGTAGCGCAATCCTGCAGGTGTGGATTTTCAAGTACAGCATTTCAATGCGTAGCGCAATCCTGAAGGTGTGGGTGCGTCTGATTTACATATCGTTCCCACAAAGGCCTATACCTGTTAATCCGCAACTTAAGCCATGGCTTCATGTTTCCATTGAAGTGAATCACTGCTGCACTCTCTATCAGGCGATTGTCAACATTCATGTCATAACCTAATCCCAACACATGCCACCTCCGATCAAGGGGCTCCGTCATTCCATAAAAAGCTAATAGTCCGGGTGGAAGGGTTCCTAGCTTCCAAATCGTCCTATCAGCATTTTGTTCTATCCAATAATGATATCGGGCAGTAACATTTGCTTTCCTCCAGGCAATCAAATCAAAAACATTCATTCCAAATGCCCATCCACAGGCCTGGGGATCAAACTTAGAGCTGATGAGTGGATTTGAAAAATTGAGATACTTGTAATAACGATGAAAAGCTTCAAGACAAGTTTCCACTGCTCCATTCACATTTCCATGCAAATCCAGTGAAAAGAGAGGTGTCAGATCCTTCTGAACTACAACATCATCATCAAGGAAGACAATCTTCTCCAACTGGGGGTAGATCTCAGGGATGTAAAACCGAAGGTGATTCAACAAATATATATACTTTGGATTCCGGAACTTTTGCTCGACTCCTGTATCTTGAGATCCGTCAAAATAATACTTCCTGGTGTCTGTCGCCATTAGCTGCTTTACAGCAGGAGAATAAGACGAATTCAACCAAGTGAAGTTGTCAATATTCTGTACTTCTACTGTAGAACCTTTGAAGTCATTGTTCAGGAACCAAGCCAGCATAACTCCATAGTGTATTGAATCCGTTACAATATGGAAAACCAGCTGCTTAGGGTGATCAGCATTGGCAACGGTTGAGTTGATAACTACTGAAACTGCCAACAGATTATCTGAAAATATGCAGAAGTGATACAGGTTATTGTCTACTAAACGAGGTGAGTTTCTCCTCTCCTCAGCAAAATCCTGCAGTGACTTTTTTGTAAGCCAATCAGCCATGAGCTTGATTTCTAGGCAGTGCAGGTTCTTTGGCAGAGACTCAGCTGTTAACTGTCCGAACATCATACTTTGAACAGATGCAGCATTGGCACGCTCTTCAAGAGCTTGAATATGTGATTTCATTGTCATCATAGTGGTAGCAATATCATAATGGGCATCCTGTGCCTTAAGGATGAGAGAAGATAGACTTCTTATGTTTGGCTCAGCTTCATCTAGAGAAATGGGCTCATCTCTCATTGCAGCCTTTGAGAGTAAAAGTTGACAACTTCTTATCTTTGTACTTAGCTCCCATGCAAGATGAAGGTTGTTGTGCTCTTTTGCTATAATGATGTAAGCTTTGGCTAGTGTCGTTTGCTCTGCTAATTGCCTGGCATATGAATTAACGCTTAACATCTCTTGTGTGAGATTCATGCGCTCATGCACAACCTGCTCATTCCTAGACTCTCTTTCCTGGAACAATGAAAAAAAATTAAGCCAGTTGTGATTATCGAAGTACTTTTAAGATGGAACTTAGCCAATTTATCCACTGAAAGTTAACTATAATCTGTCTAATCAAATATATTGGTAAATACAACCAACCATACAGAATATTGGTAAATGAGATTGCAATTCTCAGTAAGCCAGATCACTAAAAAAAGGTATTAGTCAACAATTACACAGTTTACATACTAATCCATGATTGCAATTCTTTTTTATTTATAGAAGGCAACTTCAGAAAGACCTTAAAATAGTTTGAGTTACTTTTGTATATTGTTAAGTCCTTACTCTTAAACCATGTAATGAATTAGATGGAAATTACTGTGCCAAAAAGATTCTCTGTACAAGACTTAGAAGAACCTGTCAACTCAAACAAATGTGCCACCTACAAGACTCAAGGCACAATCTATGCGTCTGCATATTTTAACATTTGAAGAACTTAATTGTTTCTTCTTTAAGAATTTGCCAACAAACGGACATTTAACATTTGTCTTAGGCAAAATACATAAATAGACACTCAAACTTGGCCTCAGCTGTCAAGTAAGCATTCCAACTTTGGGAGGCACATCTAGACCCCTCAACTTGGCCTCAACTGGAAACTACACACTCCAACTCGTCCCTATTGTGTCACAGGGACACCTGACACTGACACGACACATAAATTTTTGAGGTGTCTAAATGTGCATATTTAAAATTGGAGTGCTTACTTGCCTGTTGAGGCCAAGTTTGAGTGTATATTTATATATTATGCCTTTGTCTAACGAAATTATCAAAATGAATTCAGAATAGCAATAGGTGAAAATGGCTAGAAAGTAGCAAGTGGAGTGGAAAGATCAATTTGGCTTTATCACTTATGAAGCTAGTAACAGGAACATGGTTAAATTTCATAAATGATGTATGACAAAGTACAGTAGTAATGAGAAACCAAAATTACTGAACGGGGTTGACACTTTATTTTTGAAATTGTAAAAAAAAATTGAAATTGGCGGGATTGACACTTAATTTACTTCCACTGACCCAAAACAGGTCCTATTTTCATCCTTTAGTTAATCAAGAAACGGTGTTGATTTACTTAAAAAATAATTTTGATGTGTTGTAAATGCTTCTCGTGGAACCTGTTGACTTTTCTGTATACACATTTTCCCCACGTTTATTCCTCCCATGTTGAACCATTTTCTTAATAAAGTGCAGAGATAAAAAAGGGACTATAATTTAGGTAGAGTAGTATAAACAAGTCGCATAATAAAATCTACATCGAATAAATCTATAACACATATACCATCAATACTTTTGTGTTGGTTTTATCAGATAGACTGACATAGCAAGCATGTCAGCGATATATATATTTGCCATGTGCCAGCCAAGATAGACGTTGAAGTTGATGGCCGTGAAATGCTTGTTTCAGGAAGTGGGTGATAAAAATAAAAAAGAGTAAAATAAGAAGAAATTGTTGCTCAAGTGACAGTTGGGAGCAGGGACCAGTAGTTGGTAGTGATGGAAAATAAGAAGTTGGAGATGGACTGCTAGCAGTCTAGTGGAAGAGAGAATGGTATAAAATAGCAAGCAAAACTAGGTGAAGCTGGTAAGGATGAAACTGTGCAAAAGGCACAGAGGCAGTGGCAGTTAAGTGCACGGGATCTGATGTTACCATTTCCTCAAAATAATTGGCACAATCATAAAGATCAAAGTCACCAGGACACGACCAAACTGCCCGCCAGAAAGACCAGAAGAGACAACAAGTAAATTATTGACAAACAATATTGAGAAAACAGAACGTTCAGTCTCCCCACAAGCACATCAAATAGAAAACAATTGGAGTTCAATGCGGCAGAGTTCTGAGTATTTACGGAATGCACAGACTGCTCATAACATTGAGTTGATTACCCAAGGCGAGAGATGTTAAATATAGCTTATGATAATTACACAATTCCACAAATATAGGCTGAACATCTCTATTTATTCCTTCCTGTGCGATCTGAATCAAAATGGACTATATCTTCTCTGAACAAAACAATATAGAAGTGATCCACATATTACACATACCGGATTAGGGTACATGAGATACAAACCGAAAGCAAAATGGGTTCCAAAAAAGTTCATTATTTAGGAGATGAAGTTAAGAGAAAGTCATTGCACATAAACTTTTAAGAGACGAGTATCACTTAGAAGAACCAAAACATGAACGAATTGATGTTAATGCATTGAAAACTAATTGCAGATTTACCATCCTAGAAAACTACCGACCAGAAATGTCAAAAACTTCAGACAATTCGCGAGACAAACATGCTAAGCATAAAAGATAGCACATTCTCAGATCAGAAAACTCCCAGGAATGGGAAAGGAAGAACGAGGAATTATACTATATCAAAAAGCAAGCTCATTAAGATTGAACTAGTGTGATCCGGAAAGCAACAAATATTACGAGAACCAATGAATGATCTGGGTCTGGATTTGGAGGCTTACCAAAATAGGTTGTTCTACGTGATCCTCGTGGTCATGATGATGATGAACTACAAACAAAACGAAACCTGCAATTGAGAATATTCCAAGAAGCGACCAGATCCAACAAGATAGCCTCCTTCGAACCGGGCGCCGATAATCGGCCGCCCGCCGACGCATCTTATACCGTTATCTTCCACAATTCACCGCTAAAACAAGAAATGAGAACAGCCTATCCCCGAGATTGAATCCAGAATCTGCTAATGAATAGCACTAAAGAAAAGCCCAAATCTGTGACCCCCAAATCAAGAACTGAAAGAGAACCCGTCCCTTAATTCAATCGAGAATCAAGAATATTGCAGCAAACCCATTGGTCAGATTCAATCAGAATGAGCTTAAACAATAACGGATGGCAAAAAGGTCTTGGAAAATGACCCCTTTATCAAGCCTCAATGAGATTCAAGCAGCTAAAAGAGTATAGCATAGAAGATTGGGTGAAGAGGACAGCCTTTTTTAGGGGGAAATGAGGAGATGGGGAGGGTCTATTTTGCTCATGTAGGAGGCAATTGAACAAATCTAATAAAGGAGCGGAGGGCCAGCATGTGCCGCTGTGTTTCCAAGCCCTCTGTAGTGAAAACCTTTACAACATCTCCACGATCATCCTTGTGCTGAGAGTTCAGAGACTTTTTGTCAACTGATGGAAGAAAATAGTAAAATAACAATTGAAAAGAAAGAAGTATCGCATCAAAATTAAAATGACAATAGTTGAGGAATTAATATTTTTATGAAGGTTGTGAAAAAATTGAATGATATCAAACATTCTTCCAAATGAAAATATTGTTACTCTCTTTCTTAGTATGTTTCAAAATAAAATAATTTTTTTATATTTAATGATAATTTAATTTAAATGCCTTAATTTTTTTTTAATTTCTATAATTATATTATATTANATGATTTTTTTTCCTTAAATTTTATGTCTAGTCAAACACTTTACATAAATAAAATAAAATCACTAGGATTTGTACCCGTCAAATAGAGAACTCGACACGTGGACGATTCTAGAGAAGACGTGCCACTAAGAATCTAGTAAGATCCAACTCAGCAAAACGACTTTGAATGCAGTCCAAAATAACGCCTTAAGGGGTCGTTTGGTAGGCCGTACTAATTAAAATAGTACCTGGATTAAAATATAGTCCAAGCCAATACATTGTTTGGTTACTCAATTCAATTTAATCACACCTAATATATGAATTACTTATACACCATAGTGTGAGGACTCCATGTCATCATGCCACGTAGGAGTCATTTGGCATATATCTTTGCCATGTGGAGGCTTACATAAGCAAAAATACTACACTTGGTGGAGTATTCTAGAAAACTATAGAGATTTTTCATGGAAGACCTTGAAATCTTATGAAATTTCTAGGAAAGTCCTTGGAAAACTCTAGACATTTAGAGAATTCTAGAAATGGACTTATTTGTAAATATGTAGGGATTTATTTGTATATTAGTCCCTAAGTGAGCAGTATAAATAGGAGGTCATTCTTTTGTATAAACATCAAGAAAAATTAATCAAGTTATCTACATTACTAAAAGTTTCTCTTACCAAATTTCTCGTATCTTCCTTATCCAACATTCTCTTAGCGATCTAGAGTTGAAAGGGCTTACTTGAACTTGCAAGATCACGAAAGATTGGTGAGCAAGTTGTCAAGTGCCGCACGGTGTGCTTAGTCGAAGTCTAAGTCTGTGACAACGTGGTATCAGAGCTAAGGTTAATACTGAGGGAATGGCAAACGAGGGAGACATCAACCCTGCTAGTACCACCAACATCCGACAGGATGCTAGAAAAAGGCACCGGAAGGGGAGAAATATTCATAAGAGGAATGAGGAACTGCTGTCCGACCATACATCAAGCGAAATCCTGACATCCCACTCACCTTCGACCACTGAGGCGAGTGATGACGAATATGATGGACTTCCCACAGACGTCACGCCTGGATTAGAGTGGATAGCAAGGGTTGACACGGCAAGGCAGACTGTGGAGATATTCAGCAAACGTTTGAACGAGGTTGATGACAAGTTCAAAACTCTTGAAGACTTCACCCTTGAGGAGAATGACGACATCCGAAAGGAGTTGGAGAGGTGCAAGCATGCGGAATTGGAGATGAGAGAAACTATCACTTCCTTGGAGTGCAGGCTCATGGAAGCGTTAAGCAGGATTGAGACCATGAAGGCCAAGATAGAGACACTCGAGGGAGAGATTGAAGCTGGAGGGTCTGTGGCATTCGGCAAAGAGAAGGAGGCCAAGGTTGAGGCCCCTAAACCGTCAATGCTCAAAGGTGCTTGTGATGCACAAGAGGTGGAGAATTTCCTTTGGCATTTGGAAAATTATTTCAAATGCAATAGGGTGAAGAGCGACGAGAGCAAGATTAACATCGTTGTATTGTACCTCTCGGAGATGACCATTCTATGGTGGAAATAGAAGGAGTCCGAGATGGGGAAGGGGCTTTGCGCAATCGACACATGGGAGAAGTTCCAAGCTGAGTTCAAGAGGGCTTTCTTCCCCAATAACGTCATCTATGAGGCGAAACGCAAGTTTCGAGAGTTGAAGCAGACGGGAAGTATACGTGCATCATGAAGGAGTTCACCACTCTTACGCTTCAAATTCCCAACCTGACAGATGAAAATATGTTATTCCACTTCATAGACGGGCTGCAAAATTGGGCCAAGACGGAGCTGGAACACCGACAGGTTAGTACTATTGATGAAGCCATCGTACAGGCCGAAGCTTTGTTTGACTTTAGGCATGACAAAGGCAAAGGCAAGGAGACAAGAAGTAGTCATGCCAAAGGTGGGGGAGATCGTGGCAAAAGCAAGGAGCAGCAGCCGCATCCCAAGTATCATGACACCCAAAAGTCCGATGGCAGAAAGCTTGGACGTCAAGGCTATGCTGAGAGGAAGGCGCAAGCTATAAAAGGAGACGGTTGCTACATATGCGGAGGACCACATGGCTTCAAGAATTGTCCCGATTTAAAGAGTCCTAGTGTCATGGTACGTGAATGGAAAGAGAATCCCCAAGGAGAGTTCGAGCGCAGCACAATTGGGTATGATAGGATTATGTGGTGCTGTTAAGAAACAACCTATCCAACCCGACGAAAATAACAATCAGTACGTAGACCTCACCATTAATAACAAGCCTGCTCGTGCACTGATGGACACAGGAGCAACCCACAATTTTGTGACTGAGGCCGCAGCTTGAAGACTAGAGTTGAAGCTCGCTCCAACTAACTCTCGTGTCAAAACCATAAATGCTGAAGCTCAAAATGCTCGTGGTATAGCCAATGGCGTTGGTGTCAAATTGGGCAATTGAGAAGGTACGACAAACTTTACAGCCACAACGATGGATATCTTTGATATTGTTCTAGGGCAAGAGTTTTTTAGACGATGTCATACCTTGATCGATCCATACCTCCAACGTATCATGATCATGGAGCGAGAAGGAGCTTGCATGATTCCCACAATAACAATACCACAAGGACATAGCCAAACACAACTATCGGCTATGCATCTTGTAAAGGGGCTCAATAAGGGGGAGCCCACGTTCATGGCAACCATTGCAAGTTTGGAGGAAGACAAGGGTTCCCAAGAGACACTACCGCCTTGCATAGAAAAGCTACTCGAAGAGAGTAAAGATATTATGCCCGACGAGCTGCCAAGGAACTTGCCTTCTAGGCGTGAGGTGGATCATAAGATCGAGTTAGAGCCTGGAACCAAACCACCCGCATACTCCCCATACCGCATGGCTCCACCCGAGTTGGAAGAGCTAAGGAAGCAATTGAAGGAGCTGCTCGAAGCTGGTCATATCCGCCCGTCCAAAGCACCCTATGGCGCTCCAGTCTTGTTTCAAAAGAAGAAAGATGGATCATTAAGCTTATGTATAGACTACCGAGCACTCAACAAAGTGACAGTAAAGAACAAATATCCTATCCCGCTTATTGTTGACTTGTTCGATAGACTTGGACAAGCCAAGTATTTCACTAAGGTGGACCTTCGAAAGTGTTACTACCAAGTGCGTATAGCAGAAGGGGATGAACCAAAGACGACGTGTGTGACGAGATATGGAGCCTATGAGTGGTTGGTGATGCCCTTCGGCTTGACCAATGCACCCGCTACATTTTGCGCACTGATGAATAAGATTTTTCATCCCTACCTTGATCAGTTCGTGGTAGTCTACTTGATGATATAGTCATCTATAGCAACACCTTGGAAGAGCATGTAGAGCACTTAAGGAAGGTTTTCCAGGTCTTGAGGGAAAATGAGCTTTACATCAAACGGGAGAAGTGCGAGTTCGCCTAGCCTAAAGTACATTTCTTGGGACATGTCATTAGCCAGGACCGATTGCGCATGGACGAGGCCAAAGTGCGAGCTATCCAAGAGTGGGAGGCGCCCACAAAGGTGATAAAGCTTAGATCATTCCTTGGACTCGCTAACTATTATGGAAGGTTCATTAGCGGCTATTCAACCAAGGCAGCACCTTTGACCGAGTTGCTAAATAAGAACAAGTCGTGGGTTTGGACCGAACATTGTCAAAAGGAGTTTGAAGGCCTTAAGGTAGCTGTGATAGAGGAGCCAATCTTGTCATTACCGACTTTACCAAGACATTCGAGGTGCATACAGATGCATCTGATTTTGCCATTGGGGGTGTCTTAATGCAAGATAATCATCCCATAGCATTCGAGAGCCGCAAGTTGAATGAGACAAAACAACATTATATAGTGCAAGAGAAAGAGATGACTGCCATTGTTCATTGCCTTCGCACATGGATACATTACCTACTCGGGTAAAAGTTCGTAGTCAAAACTGACAATGTGGCCACTAGCTACTTTCAAACGCAGAAGAAACTTACACCAAAGCAAGCTAGGTGGCAAGATTTCTTGGCCGAGTTTGATTACGAGTTAGAGTACAAGCCAGGCAAGGGTAACGTCGTAGCCGATGCCTTGAGCCGAAAGGCCGAACTAGCTGCCATCACTTCAGCAAATTGTGATATTCGTGAGCCATAAAAGAGGGCATGCAACACAACCCAGAATAAAAGCAGCTTATGGAGTTATCCACCCAAGGCAAGACAAGCCGTTTTTGGGTGGAATAAGGACTATTGCTCACCACAGGATGGAGGGTCTATGTGCCCAAGTTTGGAAACATTAGGCGGCAGATTATGAAAGAAAGTCATGACACGTTATGGGCTGGACACCCGGGCCAGCGTCGCACAAGGGCCTTGATCGAGTCAATCTACTATTGGCCGTGCATGCGTGATGATATTGAATGTTATGTGCAAACCTGTCTAGTGTGCCAACAGGATAAAGTAGAGCAACAACAACCCGGAGGACTTTTGGAACCACTACCAGTTGTAGAGTATCCATGGGAGAGCGTAACTATGGACTTCATCACTTGCTTACCAAAGTCTGAAGGATATGGGATGATTATGGTCGTGGTGGATAGGTTTTCGAAGTATGCTAGCTTTATGCCAGCCACAGCAGGTTGCACCGCTAAAGAGGCTGTCAAACTATTCTTCAAGAATGTGGTGAAGTATTGGGGTCTGCCAAGGCACATCATTAGTGATCGAGACCCATATTTTACCGAAAACTTTTGGAGAGAGTTGTTCGATATGCTTGGCACGGAGCTACATTTCTCCACTAGTTTTTACCCACAAACTGATGGACAGATGGAACGGGTTAATGCCTTGTTGGAGTGCTACTTGATGCACTTTGTGAGTTCACATCAGAAGGATTGGGCAAGGCTCCTAGACATAGCCTAATTCTCCTATAACTTACAACGGAGCGAGTCTACCGGACGAACACCATTCGAGTTAGCCACTGGCCAACAGCCACAAACTCCACATTCACTACCAGCCGCGTTCGAGGGCAAATGTTTGGTTGCTTACCATATGGCTAAGGGGTTCAAGGAGCAGCTTGACACTGCTAAGTCCTACTTGGACAAGGCAGCAAAGAAGATGAAGGAGTTTGCTGACCGCAAGCGTCGTCCCACGGATTATAAAGTTGGGGACACGATTTTGGTGAAGTTTAACCAAGGCAGTTTAAGATAGTACGAGGCATGCACCAGAACTTGGTACGGAAGTATGAAGGGCCATTTAGGATTGTTGTCAAGGTGGGCAAGATCTCATATAAGTTGGAGTTACCAGGTCATCTCAAGGTTCATCCTGTCTTCCATGTCAGCGTGCTCAATCCATACCATGAAGACCGGGATGACCCTACTCGAGGTCGGTCAAGTAGCGCACCGATTACCATCACTGCCTCACATGATCGGGAGATTGAGGCTATCATTGACTATCAAGCCAAAAAACAAAGGCAAAAGGCTATTGCCATGTTCCTTATCCATTGGAAAGGGCAATCACTGGAGGAAGCCATGTGGGAACGATATGAAGACTTATGGCAATTCAAGGACAAGATTCGAGAGTTTATGCAGCAGCACTGCGCCGCGGTCGTCGCAACATCAGGTGGGGGAGAGTGTGAGGACTTTCTATGTCATCATACCACGTAGGAGCCATTTGGCATATATCTTTGTCATGTGGAGGTTTACATAAGCAAAAATCCTACACTTGGTGGAGTATTCTATAAAACTATAGAGATTTTTCATGGAAGACCTTGGAGTCTTATGGAATTTCTAGGAAAGTCCTTGGAAAACTCTAGACATGTAGAGAATTCTAGAAAGGGACTTATTTATAAATATGTAGGCACTTGTACAATAATTATTATTTGCATATTAGTCCCTAAGTGAGTAGTATAAATAGGAGGCCATTCTTTTGTATAAACATCAAGAAAAATTAATCAAGTTCTTTACATTAGTAAAAGCTTCTCTTACCAAATTTCTCTTATCTTCCTTATCCAACGTTCTCTTAGCGATCTAGAGTTGTAAGGGCTTACTTGAACTTGCAAGATCGTGAAAGATTTGTGAGCAAGTTGTCAAGTGTCGCACGGTGTGCTTAGTCGAAGTCTAAGTTCGTGACAATAGGGTGTATTATTTTATACCAGGAAATAAAGGGATTACTAATCCTTGTATTAACAATACAAAGATAAGACCCCTAAATGACTAGACTACCCTTCAATTCCTTTTCCTAAATTTCTTTATATAAAAATTCAATTGTATAATTGTAAAGAAGATTTTTATATAGTTTTAAACCAAATACAATACACGGTTTATCTAATTTTTAACACAATCAATTAAACACTTGATAAAAAATAATCCCAACATTATAATCCTTGTATTACCACTCCCTGCATTACTAATCCTTAAATTACTTATCTTCATACCAGACGACCCCTAACAGTACACTCTGAGCCTACTTCAAATTCGGTCGAACTCAAAAAATTGGTAAAAAATGATCTTGCTATGAGGTCAAGCGTCAGATAGGTTATCAATAATCGAATATGATGGGGGAGGTTACATAAATACAACTTTTAAAAATGATAATTACAAAAGTTACAAGTATTTTCAAAATTACATAATATACAATATACACCTTATAAATGAGTAAAGGGATAAATATTTTGAATATGGTATTGCTCCTATAAATAAGATAATTCATTATTTCTTCCATAATTTAAGTAGACTAAATATGAAAAATATTTAATATTTAATAAATCATTCCTTATTAATTATTTATTCTTACCTTATAATAAGCAAATATTAGTACCAAATCCTGCAAATATTCCATTAATGTACAATATATATCTTGTATAATAAT
>JACEIK010004630.1:64484-129258 GCA_018107945.1 Datura stramonium | reverse complement strand
CCACTTTGGCTAGGCCTAATCTTTAACATTTTACCTCAATAAAACATGAATCTTTAAAGCTTAAATGAAGATTAACATACTACCTCAAAACTTGTAAATAGGTTTCTGGCTCATTAAATTCACAATGCACGAATCATTCTTAAAAGAGTGATAGACGAGGCGGCTTGCATACCTTTCTCCGTTGAACTTTTCTCTAGCGGATTTTCTATTTAAATGATCAGATTTAAACCTCCTTAATCAAGTGATTTTATAGGACAACAACAAGATGAATCTTTAGGACAAAATGCAGCCAAAAATAACTAGCCAAAGGCAGTCACAACACCAACAACAACACATGGCGACATCAACAACATTTAGCCATTTTCTAAACTAGTTTTGTTTAACTTTTGAGGGAGAAACAAGAGGAAATTTTTACCTTACTTTTGCTGTAATTATTCCCCTAAATATGTCAACAACATTTAGCCATTTTCAAACTAGTTTTGTTTAACTTTTGAGGAGAAACAAGAGGAAATTTTTACCTTACTTTTTGCTGTAATTATTCCCCCAATATGAAGTATAATTCTAGAAAAAGAAATATCCAAAGAGATTAAGGCAAATGAGCAAAACTCTGCCCGACAAACAATTTACTCCAGCCACTTAGCCGCCAATTTCCGCATTTTCGTTTCAATTTGGAGAGGTTTAAAAGGGATAAATCCTTACCTTTTCTCCTGATTTTAACACCTACTCAAAGATGGACATATAGGAAGTCCAAATATATTTTCAATCGCAGAAAAACTCCTTCAAAACCTTGCCAAAACGAGCTCCAAAATAGCCCCTAGCACACTTGGCAAAGTAATTCCCAACTTATCTTGTGATTTCTCGAACTTTGCTTGATGTTCCTCATTGATTTTCTTGTCCTAGATGATGGAATTGAGAGAGAAATGGAATCCTTAGAAAGTCAAGGATTTAGATTTAGCTGAAAATGTTTTTACGATCAAAATCGATTTTAAGTAAATAGGGCGGAGGCTTAGGGCGTCATGCCATGTCACTCAAGCCGTGATGCTTCGGTAAAATTCCCATAACTTATTATTTGAGCACCGATCGACAAGCGGTTTGATGTTCGCAAAACTAGACTCGAAGACCTTTAATTTGATAGGTTTTGGGGCTTAATTCATTATATGTTGCGAGATATGGTCATTTAACATTTACCCTTACTTATGAACTTCACATACTCTTTGGTTTTCCATTCATACACATTTCACTTTTCATATACGACCACTATACAAAACCGTAATTCCCTCAACCTAGCATACAAACATTAAATAATCACCCAAAAATTTTTTCTCGGGTGTAATATTCTCCCCCCCCCCTTTAGGAACATTCATCCACGAATGGAAATTAATTTCACTTAATATGCTTCAAATAGATACTTAGTGTATCTTAAGTATGAAACACATACCTCAATATCACGTTGACATAGTGAATAGGTGAAGATATTTCTTCATTTCCTCCTCGCCTCCCAAGTCACTTCGTCGATGTTACTTCCATAATATTTTAATTGAAGCGACTTCTTTGGTTTGAAGTTTCCCGACTTGCTGATCAAGGATAGCCATCAGACCTCGCTGCAGTCATCTCCTCACAATCTGACATCACTTCCATAGGCATAACACGGGTTGGGTCTCTTATAAACTTCCGGGGCAGGCTATGCCACATGAAATACTGGGTGGATCGCCGCTAACTCTAGTGGAAACTCCAACTCATAGGTCGATTGCCTATCTTGAGGATAACTCTTGGGGGCCCAACATATCTAGGACTCCAGCTTACCTTTCGTCCAAATCGCATGACACCTTTCATAGGCGACATTCTTTAGGAAGACCCAATCATTAAAAGAAACCCCGCTCAATGACGCATATGAATAAGACATCTACTGTTCTGGCCGGTCTGAAGTCGATGTCTAATAAGTTTCACCTTGTCAATACTTGCCGCACTAAGTGTAGCCCCAATAACTCGCCACCGAGTTCAAACTAGCCCACCGATGACCCGCATTTTCGCCATATAAAGCTTCATATGAAGCCATCTGAATAATTGCTTGGTAGTTGTTATTATAGGCGACTCAATCAAGAAACACGATCATCCTGTGCTTTCTTGCCAAAATATAAAACATAGGCACGCAACATATCTTCAAGCGTTTGAATGGTGCATTCAGCTCCGTCCGTCTCAGTTCGAGGATGAAATGCGGTACCGAGCCTACCTAAGTGCCTGTGCCTTTCTTGAAAGACTTCCAAAAGTTTGTTGTGAACTAAGCACCTCTCGTCGTAAAATGATGGACAAGGGACGCCACGTAGCGAACTATCCCCGTATATAAAGTCTAACATAATCCTATGCAGCATATGTGATCTTAGTTGGCAAAAGTGAGATTATTTAGTTAATCTATCAACTACTACCCGGGAGAATCATGCTTCCTTCGTTTGAGCAATCCCCCGTAATAAAATTCATATTAATCATCTCCCATTTCAGATAGAATTTCTATATCCTCGCACTGCACTTCCAAGGCTCGTGCTCAACTCACCAAGCCGGGTAATCGACATCGAAGTCACAAGACTGAGATGTCCTTTTTCATGCTATTCCTCCAATATAGCGTCTCAGTCACAATACATCTTTGGGTGTACTGAATATCGAGAATAATGAGCCTCATTCCTAATTTGTTCCCGTAGTTCACCCACATTAGGTACACATAGACGCGCCCCGGCATTCAGTTCCATTGGGTCCACAATAAAATAGGCTCTTCTTCTATTGTAGTATACCGTTTCATCGCGAAGACCAACTCGCATCATCATATCGTCGTTTCTTGTACTTTCACTAGCAAGGACGATTCTCACAGTTTGACAATAACACCCCATCTTCGATATCCAAGAACGACCGTAAGTTAGCCAACTGCCGTAGAGACTTCATCATTTCAACTCGTCAACCAAAACATCACTCAAGCTACCCATATACTTGTGACTTAGCGCATTAGCTACAACATTTGCCTCGCTCGGATGATACAAAATGCTAACATCACAATCTTTAAGCAATTCTAACCACCTTATCCGCGTAAATTCAACTCTTCCGGGAAACAAATACTCGGAGGCTCTATGATCCGTGAAGATATCAACATGTACCTCGTATAAGCAAGGTGCCAAATCTTCAATGCAAATACCACTGTGCCTAATTCAAGATCAAAGTGGCAGGATAATTTTGCTTGTGCTTCCTCAATTGTCTAGGGAGGCATAAGAAATGACCTGCCGTGCTGCACGTAAAAACCTAGCCCTACTCTCGAAGCATCAAAATAGACCACATAACCCTTGACACCCTCTGGAAGAGTTAGGACAGGTGTTGAAGTCAGCTTATTGATAAGGGGCATATTTATATACAAATTGATACTCAAACGTATAGCTTTTGCCTTGTTTGTCCAACAATGTGTGTACATTCTCATGTAAATTATGCGGAAGTGTGATTTTATACTAACCAACATGATTAGCGTTGTTTTATATAGTTACACTTTTTATGGAGTTAAATACATGTTGGGAGAAATCTGAGATGAACCCTGAACGAGCAAGGAAGGTGGAGAAGCAAGAATGCAAGGGCTCCGCGATGGAGCCGTGACACGCCGAGATCGCTTGATGCGCCCCGCTTGGGAGTTGCAAATTTAGAAAAACTAAATGAGGGTCCACTGCCGGTGACATCGTTGGAATTCAATTATCCCTGCACTTGACATTCCAAAGGAGGGTTCGCGATTGCACCATGGCACACTGGACATGCTCCGCGTTGCATGCCGTGCCACGTTGTGGCGAACACCGGGCGGCCAATTTCCGTAGAAGCTTGAAAGCCGCACCGTGTCACCGAGACAAGCAGTTCGCTGAAGGCACCGTGATGACGTTAAGCTTGTTATTTCGGGAAAACCATTCCTAGTATAAATAGAACACTTAGGTTCATTTTTAATTATTCGATCAGGGGTGGAGCAAGAACGTGAATATGTGCGCTTTTGAGGACGAAAATTTTGTGGTTTTCTCATCCCTTTCTTCTTCCTCTTCTTCTCAATTGTTTGCATGATTTCCATTCATTTAATAGATGTTCAATCCACAAATGAGTGGCTAAATTTCTTGCCGAGGGTATGAACTAGTGTATTGAAATGTAGTTATTGATTATCCTGGTTTTTTTCATCTTTCTTCTATGGTTGTTCTATTTAATTTTCGTTCTTACTATGTTAATATCTGCCACGTTAATGTAAACTAAAGTCCTAAGCCACCCGAGAGGGCAAGAAACTGGAAAGTTGTGAATTAATAGGATATGATCTGTTCTTTGTTTGGGAAAATTGGGAATTGATTTACCTTCGTGGATAGAAATATACTCGAAAGTCGTATTAGTCAAGTGTGGAATCTATTGCATGGTTAGAACATGAATTTCTTCCTTATCACGTAAATGTAGGTGGAAGGTTCATGATTCTGGTTGGTTAAATACGAGAGTTTTAATCTGAAGGCATAAGTTCCGACTAGCAACCTGAGGGAAAGATAAAACTATGTAGATTAATAAGTAGTTTCTTTACATTGCTCGTCGTAGCCTCGCATGCTCACATTCATACTGCATCAATCGTATAAATATCTTACTTTTAGTATAAAAATAGTTTCCAAAATATAAAAACTTTCTTTATTAATCGTTGTCTTCATTATTATAGTTTTAGTAAATTCACACTTGAAAAGGTTTCATCCCGTAGTCCAATTCCGTGGGTTCGACATTCCTAGCTCTTAAAAAGAGCCACTATATTATTTTTGTACGAATCTGCACACTTGCGGGCTCATCAAGTTTTGGCGTTGCCGAGGACTAGGCAATTGGTGAAATTTTAATTTTTCTTAGACGTGTTAGTTTGCTATTTCGATATTTTATTGTCGACAACTTGGTCTTAGCCTCGTATTTCTGTATAATGTATTCTCGTTGAACACCGCGCAGACAAAGGTTTGTAATCCATCCTGTGAGCCGGAAAGGCCAGCTTCATCGCCAACGAGAGAAGCTCTAGAGAGAAAATTGCAGCTTGCCGTACAACCGTTATGGAGCAAACCACGTAATCCACCACTGCAAGGGCGTATTAGTGCCCGAGGAAATGGCAGCCCGTTCTGCCTCGTGATGTGGCAATCCCACATGCTAGTAATGTCACATCTAGCATCCGCAAACCCGAGCCAGGAAGGAGGTTCGAGCTGAAACGTAACATGGTGCGATTGCCGCACACAAGCGGGCAAGCTCACGTGTCTCCCTCACGAGGATCCACAACAACATCTTCGTAATTTCCCGGAGATGTTGACACTTACATCCGCCGGAGTGTCAACAGACACGTTAGGGCTTACATTGCTCCCATTTTCACTTTTGGAGAAGCCAAGAGGTGGCTGGAAATGAGCCACCAAACTCTATAACCACATGGGATGATCTTGCAAAGAAGTTCTTGATCCGATTCTTCCTTCCTAAGAAACAAAGAAGGCTTGAATTCAAATTCTAAGTTTCAAACAAAGAGAAGGAGAGAATCAGACTGCTTCGGGAGAGATTCAAATCACTGGTTGAGGGATTCCGCCCTCATCACCATCAATCCAATGACGTGGCCGTGCATACTTTTATAGAGGGTTTGGAACCCCACACAAAGATTTTGCTGGATTCTAAGTACTGGGACAAGCATTAGAAAAGACTTACGAGGAGCTTTATATTTTGCTTAATCGTATTTCGCAGTGGAAATCCGAGTGGAATGCGTACTTTCAAGGAGAGGAGCAAGGAAAGCAAATGAGTCTTGGAAGTGGATGGGTTGACACTTATCGCCGCACATAGCCGCCTTGCGGTAATCCCACTCAAACACCCACTTCTGCGCAACATGAACTTGAGCGAGCCGCCTCAAGCTCCTAGTAAATGCAAGGCAGTTGCATTTGGTTTGAAGTGTGTGGAGCAATGAACACTCACTGAGGTTGTGGAGCAAATCCGACTCTAAGTGAACTTGTCGGTAATGCACAAAGGAGCAATCACCAACAAGATGGGAACAGCTACAACTATAATTGGAGGAATCACCCGACTTCGGGGTAGCAACAACCATCAGGCAGAGTTCGAGTCAAGGATGCAGCAGGAATCAAGGAGGGGCCAATGTAACTATCAATCACAATACGTAAACAACAATGCCCCTCCTCCACCACCATCACCTGGGCCGTTGAGGAGATGTTCAAGCAACTGAGCAGCTAGCTAAGCTCAATTCGCGTGCCGACTATGCGCCGTTCGGGCGCGTACCAAGTCAAGAACAATCAGCTAGCTACTAAGGCGCTCGGAGTATCAATTTGTGTAGTTTGCTGGAGCCCGTGAACACTGTGCCTAGAAGAGATCTCCTGACAATGCATCCCAACCCCAAGGTGTAAATGCAAGGACTAATGCAGAGTGGTTTGCAGGCTCAAGGAGGGAACCCGAAAGACCACCTCAACGCTTCTGGGAGGCCAGGACCTGGGAGAGGGAGCAGTAATGATGAGAGGGGAAACACAAGGATGCTGAATCGAAAGACCTCCACCCCCACCTCAACGACAAAGAAGCACAAGGAGAGGCGTGTTTCAAAAAGGTCATGGAGGTGCTTAAACAGGTACACACCTTACCTCTTGTTGATGTTTTGCGGTGGAGTGCCTAAGTAATAAATATATAAAGGACATCGTGGCTAACAAAAGCAAGCTTACCGAATATGCCACTGGTGGCTCTTACAGGAGTGCACTTCCCCGACACAACCGATTGCCACGAAGCTCAAAGATCCTCGGGAGCTTCACAATTCAAATAACAATCTAGCAAAGTATCTCGAGCTCGCGGTTTGTGTGATTTGGGAGCTGGCATTAACTTGATGCCAACCTCGGTATTCAAGAAGTTAGCTAGGAAGTCCTTAATTTACAACAAGTGATTTTGCAGCTCGCGTGATCGTTCCTTAGCAAGATCGCATGGTATTGTGAGGACGTGCGAGTGCAAGCCTGGCCCCTAATCTTCCCTGCGGATTTTGTTGTGTCAGATTTTGAGCGTACGCGGAAGTCCCATTTATTTTGGGACTCCGCCCTTTCTTGGCACCTGGGAAAGCGCTATGCATGTAGTCATGTGCTGCCTAACTATGCGAGCACACGATGCGGAGGTGTTCGATGTGTACAAGTGCCACCAAGCTCCTACTGTACGAAGAACTCATGTTATTAATGTGCTCGAGCAACCGAATGCTGCTCGTGGCGCGAGCCTCGAGAGTTAATGGGAGAGCCCCCCGATAAACGTAAGCTTGATGAGGGTGAGAGGACGTGGCTTAGAAAACGCTCCGTCACCCAGGCGTAATGAGCTTAAACGACGTCGAGCCGAGACGCAGAAACCAGCGCCACTGAGGCAACCCGTGAATTGTAGTTTGTATAATTGTACATACGAAAGAGAAAAAAAAGAGAAAATTAAAAATGTTAAAAAAAATAAAAAAAATAAAAAAAATAAAAAAAATAAAATATTGTGTTCTCAACTTTGGAATTCTAACCATTTCTTGTTGTAAGATATACTACAAAGCTGATCGGAGGGAAAAAATGCTAAGGAATGCAAAGGAGAAAAATGAGAAGAAAGTTTTTTTTTTAAAGTGGCAAAACAATGAGCCAAGGAGGTTCGCAGGTCACTTCCGGGAGGTGATGTCTCGCTACCTCCGTGACACGTCGGGTGGCAAACCGGAATTTTACAAATTCCGTAATGCTCGCGGCTGATGGCTCCGTGTCACGGAGGCGCGGTTCGCGATGCACTCCGTGACACGTTGACGTGTTAATCCCGTCTGTCACACCGGCCACCGGCGACCCGCGCTAAAAATACCCCTTTAACACTCAGTCGTTTCATTCTCCCCATTTCCCATCCTCCGCGACAAACACCAAAAATCTCCCCTTCCCCAATGTGGCACCTGACTTAGACAAGAAATTACCCAAACTCTTTTTCTTCGATATCTGATTAAAGGTACGCTCTTGAACTCAACTTCAATTTTCGCTAAATATTTCGATTTCGCGATGAAAGAGAAAAGAATCCTTGCCCTAGGTATAAAATTGAGCTAAATTCATTCAAGTTATTGTTGATCGTTGTTCGTAGTATCGTTGTGATTATATGGAACGCGATGTTACATAAATTGAATTTTGCGTGAAATTATAGCTAGGGTTGGGTTGTGAATGGGAAGAAATTGACTTGAAGTTGAAATGTGAAAAATTGTTGGTTTGTGCATGTTGGGTGAATTGAATCGTGTGTTCTTATCGTATTATGTTAAAGAAGCGATGAAATTTTCTGGGAACAAATTGGGTGAAATTGCATGAAATTATCAAAGCACATAGAAATTGGGAAATTGCTTAGGTTGAGTTGTTAGTATTTTCTTATTTTTTGTTGTTTTTAGATAAAGTGCTATGTAAATGAAATGTGATCGATGGTACGTGTGATTAGCCGTACGGTAAGTCCGAGTAGTACATGAAATTTATACTGCCGAAGCCGCTAAAGGCACGAGGCAATTTTTGTTTGCTTGCTGTTTTTTCGCTTGTGTTTGTTTTGTTTGTAAATAATGCAATAAATATGATTTTGCCAAGTTGCTATAATGAGAGCCGAAGACTAAGTCCTGGGCACAGCCAAACCCAACCTTAGTCGAAGCTATTTACATTGATCGACATTGGGACTCCGTCTCGTTTTCTTCGACAGAACAATGGCAAGGTGACAAAGGCAAAGACGCATCAACATCAGTCGCCGGAAGGAAGAGGTTGAGACTGGAGCAGTTAGTCCCAAAGAAGACCGGCAGCTTCCACGCGCGCCGCCAATATGGAACGAGACGGGTGACCGAGGAAGGGGAAGAAGTGGTACCAAACACAAGGAGAACAAATACTTCCTGTGAGGAGCATTATCGTACGACCCGTTGGCACAGAGTTCCTGGGATGGTGCACTGACACGCCGGCTACGCTTATTTTTTACTTGTCAAGGAGTGCAATCTCGCACCTAATTCCTGGGAGTTTTACGCCAATCGGAACCCAACGCTCAGAGTCACACCATCAAGATAAGGGCCGTATTGTCACACTTGAGCCTCACCACCTCAATGCCATCCTAGGGCGCAAAACACGGATGCCCATGTACTCCTATAGCCGGGAATATCACTCCACCCTATGCGATATCGACGCACATTGTGTGGAGCCCTATTTCACGCACGCCGGGAGTAGGCACACAAGGAGAGGCTAACATCGACACGCCCTATGCACAAATGAACAGAAGCCGTGATCCGGCTTAAAATTGTTTGCTCCTCGTTTTGATCTCCTGTGGGTTGCACATGACGGATGTGACCCGGATCGTGTATGCCTAGTGTATTCCCTAATGAAAGGGCCGGAGATTAATGTCTGGGGCGTGATCATATCCGCCATGCAAGAGGGCCCATTGCACCGGCGGCACATGCACTGATTCTCATGGCCGCCGACTACGTTCCCGAGGGGCCTTTGAGGTCGAGAAGAGGCCCAGACTACATCCCGCGATGGAGCGTGTGCCATAGATGTTACAAAGACTAAGGAACCCGACACCACCCACGGCGCCTCGCACTGTCGAGCGACATGCTTAGATGACCAATATATGTCCCGCATGTTCCTGGGATGCATGCTCCAGCTACGCATAGCGGGAGACCCAAGAATCTGAGGATCTAGTCATAAACACTTAGATTACCCTTGGGCTTAAATGCTGCAGCACTATGTCGGGTGGGCCCGCCTGTGGAGCTCAGGATGACGATGTCCCCACCGACGGCAGACACGTCATGCAGGATTCCGACGTTGAGCCTTCTGAGGAGGACGATGGTGGTGATTCGTGACATGGGGGACAAGGTGGCAGCACTGATGAAGAAGTGGAGTACTTTGACTGACGTGGAGTTTCACAAACCACCTTCTTGCTTGTAATTGTATGAACACTTGGTGACAAAGGTTCGATTTTAAGCGTGAAGGGAGAAAGTTGTGTGGTGCTGAATTCTTGCCTTGCTTGTACATAACGTGATGTTCGTTGTTCTCGTTGTCATGGTTTAGTTACAATGTGACCGTTTTACGTATGTTCGCTTGTAAATATTTCTCGTTGTAGCCGTGTGTGTGTGCTATGAATGTCATAATGTATATGTAAATAGTCTGTCTTAAATTATTTATATTTTTAAAAATTTCTATAACTATTTTTACTTTGGGTTTCTGAGTTTGTTTTCTGCCTCTTTTGCCGAGAAGAGTCCCATTAAACCGAAGTCGTAAATAGTGACCGTTCCCTATGATGGATGGATGACGACCGTCTTAAGGGATAATGTAGCGATAGGAGTAGTTATTTTAAAATTTTTATTTTTTTAGCGTGTTTGGCCAGACACACGCATGTTAAGTTACTCTATGGCTAATACATCTTGGCTGGGCGTGTTATACATAATATTTATACCGCAAAGATGATTCATAGAAAAGCATACAAATTTTTTGTACATATACGAGACACTTATGCCATGTGGATTCGATTCGGTGTGATGGAGGCTTAATTTTGAATTCTTGTAATTAGCCGACAAAGAAGTCTGTAGTCGTCTTGAGTTGAGCATGTGTACGAGTGTATAGTGAGGTTTGGTTATTCCATGCTATTGTGATTGTCTAGAACTTGCCTCGTTGTGTGTAATGAATCTAATGAAGGAAGTGTAGTGTAGGAAAGGATGAGGCGTTTCTTTTGCTTTAACCAAAGTTTTTCTTGTTTTCATATCCACCTGAAGATTAAATCCTAGTTAGCCCGTTGGAGCCTTTTAAAGGCCTTTATAAATTTTTTCTTTTTAATTAACTTGAGCCATAGGCTCTTTTATTAAAACCAAAAACAACAATCAAGCTCTTAAGCGCTCAAGAAAATGTAAAATTTTCCCATAGTGTCAAGGGAGTGAAATGATGAAAAGAAAAGAAAGAAAGAAAAAGAGTCAGTGGTGTAGTGGTTGCATTTGAAGGAAAGAAAGTGGTATAACCTATCTTTCCTTGTTAGTCCGTGTGCTAAAGAAGTTGGGTGACAAAAATAAAGATAGACTTCAAGAAAAGGAGGAGGAAGGAAGAAAACATTTCCAGAATGTGATGGATGTATTGAAAAAGCGCTTAAGGATGCTAGTTGCTATTATTGGTTAGCCCAAGATATACTAGTTCCATAGCCGACATTATAACCCGTTAATTCCTACGTGATCTTACATCACTGCCCTTATATTAGTGGAATAATACACTAGAGGCAAGCCTATGGGTCATGACACGATGCATGTGAAATCTTTTGGGAGAGAGAGTGAAATTCTGTGTGTGCATGCCCCGCATGAAACGATTTAGAGTTCAGGACGAAAAGAGGGAAACTCTCTTGTAATGTGAGGGCACATGCTTGACGAAAGAATGAAATTCGTGTCGGATATCTTGGTCACCTTATTTGCATGAGTTTGCCGACATATCGAGAGTCCATTCCCGAGCTAGGAGGTCGTGATTTATTGAGTGTCATTGTAATGATGATACTATGCATGTTTTCTTGATGATTTGTTGTGAACATAATCGAGAGATAACCGTAGCTCTGATTGTCGAGCCAAAGTAGCCATGATGGGATATCAATTTCATGAGGTGTATGAGTATTGTTCGAGGACGAACAAGATTTAAGTGTGGGGTAGGTGATAAGGGGCATATTTATATGCCAAATTGGCCACTACAAACGTATAGCTTTTGCTCTGTTTGTCCAACAACGTGTGTACATTCTCATGTAAATTGTGTACTTAAGTGTGATGTTATACTAACTAACATGATTAGCGTTGTTTTGCAGAAAACACACTTTTTTATGGAGTTAAATGACATGTTGGGAGAATGCAGATGAACTCTGAACGAGCAAGGAAGTAGGTGGAGAAGCAAGGAATGCAAGGGCTCCGACGGAGCACAGACACGCCTCGAGATCGCTTGATGCGCCTGGGCTTCAGGAGTTGCAAATTCGAGAAATTCCAAAGAGGGTCCGCGATCAAGCCGTGACACGTTGGAATTAATTATCCTGCATCTTTGACACCTGGCCAGGGTCCGCGGATTGCACCATGGCACACCGGGCATGCTCCGCGTTGCATGTCGTGCCACGTTGGGGAGCAATTACCTGGCGGCCAATTTCCGTAGAGCCCGCTGCCGCACCGTGTCACGCGAGGTAGTGCCCGCGATGCACTCCGTGACACGTTGCTTGTTATTCCGAGAAAAATTATCCCTAGTATAAATAGAACACTTAGGTTCATTTTTAATTATTCCTGACCGGGTGGAGCAAGAACGTGGGTTACAAAAGTAGCTTTGAGGACGAAAATTCTTAGGGTTTTCTCTATCCCTTTCTTCCTTTCAATTGTTTGCATGATTTCCATTCATTTAATGATGTTCAATCCACAAATGAGTGGCTAATTCCCTTCTTTGCCGTGTTATGAACCAGTGTATTGAAATGTAGTTATTGATTATCTGGTTTTTTCATCTTTTCTTCTATGGCTGTTCTATTTAATTCGTTTTACTATGTTAATATCTGACTAATGTTAATGTAAATCCAAAAAGTCCTGCCACCCGAGAGGGAAAGAAACTGAAAGTTGTGAATTAATGATATGATCTTTCTTGGTTTGGGAAAATTGGGAATTGATTTACCTTCTCGTGATAGAAATATACCGAAAGTCGTATTATGTCAAGTGTGGAATCGGGCTCGTATGGCTAGAACATGAATTTCTTCTTATCAAATAAATGTAGGTGGAAGGTTCATGATTTCTAAGTTGGGTTAAATACGAGAGTTTTAATCTGAAGGCATAAGTTCCGACTAGAAACCTGAGGAAAGATAAACCGTAGATTAATGCTTAGTTTTTACATGTTCAAGCAGCCCCGCATGCTCACACATTCATAGTTCGTAATTAACCGTATAAATATCTTACTTTAGTATAAAAAGTTTCCAAAATATAAAAACTCTCTTTACACTCGTTGTCTTCATTATTATAGTTTTAGTAAATTCACACTTGAAAAGGTTTCACCCCCGTAGTCCCCTTGTGGCTCCGACATTCTGCTCTTAAAAAGAGCCACTATATTACTTGTACGAATCTGCATAATTCTGCGCTCATCACTTATCCTTCAACTCCTGAAAACATCGTCACATGCCTCGTCCACCTAAACTAGCTTTATGAGTCAACTTTGTCAATGGAGCAAGTAGATAATAGAGAAACCTTCCACAAATCAACGATAATAACTCCGTTAACCATGTAAAAGCTACGAACCTCTCGTAGGATTCAAAGGTCTGGGCTAAGTCTTTATTGCCTCTATCTTCTAACTATCCACTCTTATACCTTCGGTTGTAATTACATGACCAAGGAAAGCCACAGATGTTAGCCAAAACTCACATTGAGAAAATTTTTATCATATAACCTATGCTCCTATAGAGTCTCTGTAATACCGCTCTCAAATGATCTGCATGCTTGACCTGATCACGAAAATCAATATCATCAATGAATACGATCGTAAATACATCAATAAAAGGCAAATTCTAGCTCATCAACAACCATAAAAGCCACAACATTAAATTTCAATGACATCACTATAGAACTCATAAATGTCCATATCTAGCTCCAAAGGAAGTCTTAGGGATATAACCTTTCCTAACCCGTAACCGATGTTACCCGATCTCAATCAATCTTTAGAAGCATCTCTGCACCTGTAATTGATCAAACGGGTCATCAATCCCGGGTAGTGCGTACTTGTTTCACCGTAACCTTATTCAAATACCTGTAGTCAATACACATTCTTAATGACCCATCTTTATTTCTCACAAAGAGTACCGGTGCACCCTAAGGCTAATAGTACTAGGTCGAATGAATCCCTTCTCGAGAAGATCTCAACTAATTCTTTAATTCCCTTACTTACCGGAGCCATTTCGTAAGGAGGATCGAGAGAATTATAACGGGAAGATCAATAGCAAATCATTCTCAAGAGGAATTCCAGGCAAATCTTCTAGAAAGACCCCGGGAACTCATTTACAATAGGAATTGATTGGAGAGTCGTAGGCTCACATTCCAAGCTTTCTACCCCAAACAAGGGAGAAATACAACCTTTGATATCAAATCTTTTAGCGTTAAGGTATGAAATAAACTTACCTTTAGGCGTAGCGTATTACCTTCCCATTCCCGTACTAGCTCGCCGGGAAAATTGAATCTTACAACCTTAGCTCTGCAATCAACATTATCATAACATGCCACCAACAAATATACCAAAAATGACATCAAAATCAACCATTTCAAGCTTAAATAGATCATCTATGGTGATCAATCACATACCAATACTATTCGGTTTTGGTAAACTCGTCTAGCTAACATAGATTCACCAATTGGCGTAGAAACAACAAATAATATAGATAATAACTCAGGGACTATCTCAAACTGACTCGAAATAAATGGTGTAACATAAGAGTGTGTAGAACCAGGATTAATTAATACATATACGCGCGAGAAGCAATAATCAAAGTACTCGCAAATAAATATCGTGTGTGAGGCCTCCGGTCCTCCGTCGACCGCCCAAGCATAAAATCGATTTTCGTTGCCCCGTAACTAGAAGCCTTCTCTCCTCTTTCCTTCGCCACTACTGCTGTCACCGAGATAATGTCTGAGGTCGAACTGGAGGATGACGAAGCAACCACCGATCACGCCCGACCCGCTCGACCCTATCTGAACAATCCTCATAAAGTGCCTTGGCAGCTCACAATGATACATTCTTCCCCCGACACCGACCTAAATAAGATTTCCCCACACTAAGGACAAGGCGGAAATGGTGGCCGCCTATGCCCCGCCCCGCTCCTATCGAGAGCTAGACGGAGTTGCCTCGTTCTCCTTGTCTCAAACCTTCAGGTGGGACACTCCTGGCAGCCTGTAACCGGCTCGGCTCGGATGATCGAGCCCCGGGTCACCCTATTGCCTCTACAGACCCACGCCTTAACTCTTTTCGTTGCTCTTGTTGTCTCCGAGTATCCCATAATTGATGAACCAAATCCTTCGCCCTCTAGGTGAAAGTCTCAATTTCATGAAATGTCCATGTGCTCCCGAGTATATAATTTCAAAAATCTGAGCTATATTAGTCTCAACCCTAACATGAACCTATGAACTCTATCCTCCATCGTATGAACCATGTGAGGAGCATACCGGAAAGAGACTAAACCGAAGACAATACTCAGCACACTCATATTTCATTGCTCAGGGCAAAATCGCTCGCCTCGAGCTTGTCGAAGCTCTTGGGGTAGATAGTGCATAAAGGCCTCAGTGAGAACTCTTCCTGCCCGTAGGTGCATTGGGTCCTCTCGATTGAGCCCAAGCCTCATACCAAAATAGCCAGATCAATGAATCAAGGTCAACTCTACTTCCTCGAGTCATAGCTCTTATCACCTTTAACACCTCTGCAGGCATGTAGGGATCAATAAAGTCCCCAAGGATCCCCTACTATGATCTCGTAACATAGAGGGCTCAAACTCAAGAATTTGCGGGCCTTGGAACTCTCAGCTTTGTTTATCGTGGCATATTTATATACAACCATACCAAATGTATAGCTTTTGCTTTGTTTGTCCAATAATGTGTACATTCTCATGTAAATTGTATCAAGTGATTTTATACTAACCAACATGATTAGCGTTGTTTTGCAGGAAAAACATACTTTTGATGGAGATAAATGACATGTTGGGAGAAATCGAAGATGAACTCGGGAACGAGCAAGGAAGCGTTTGGAGAAGCAAGGAATACTAGGGCTCCGCGATGGAGCCGTGACACACCGCCATTCATTGCGGATGCAATCTGCCCGGGAATTAAAAGTGCAAGAAATTCCAAAGAAGGTCCGCGCGTGCCGTGCCACGTTGGGACTAATTTCCCGTACCTTGCAATTCCGCAGAGGTCAACATTTGAAACGTGGCACGCTGGGCATGCTCCGCGTTGCATGCCGTGCCACGTTGGGAGCAATTACCCGGGCGGACAATTTCCGTAGAGCTCACAGCCGCACGGTCACGGAGGCTCGTGCTCGCGATGCACTCCGTGACACGTTGCTTGTTATTCCGGAAAAATTATCCCTAGTATAAATAGAACACTTTAGGTTCATTTTTAATTATTCTCGACTTCTGGTGAGCAGAACGGGGTTACAAAGGGCTTTGAGGACGAAAATTTAGGGTTTTCTCTTATCCCTTTCTTCTTCCTTTTCAATTGTTTGCATGATTTGTATTCACGGACGATGTTCAACTACAAATGAGTGGCTAATTCTTTCTTCGAAGCAAGGTTATGAACTATTGTAGAAATGTGATTATTGAATTGCTGGTTTACTTTCATCTTTTCTTCTATGGTTGTTCTATTTAATTTCTTGTTCTTACTACGTTAATATCTCGGCCAATGTTAATGTAAATCCAAAAAGTCCTAAGCCACCCGAGAGGGCAAGAAACTGGAGTTGTGAATTAATAGGATAAGGATCTTTTCTTGGTTTGGGAAAATTGGGAATTGATTTACCTTCGTGGATAGAAATATACCCGAAAAATCCGTATTAGTCATGTGTGGAATCTACTTTAGTACAGAACATGAATTTCTTCATCATTTAAAATGTAGGCGGAAGGTTCATGATTCTTAAGTTGCTTAAAACACGAGTTTTAATCCATAGGCATAAGTTCCGACGGAAAATCCGGGAAAAGATAAACCATGTATACCGATAGTTAGTTTCTTTACATACTCTTTGTAGCTCAGATGCTCACATTCATAGTTCGATTCAACCTGGTATAAACTTTTAACTTTGTTATAAAAAAATAGTTTCCAAAATACGAAAACTCTTCTTTACACTGCTGTCATTATTATAGCTAGTAAATTAGCACTGAAATACTTCACCTCGTAGTCCCGTCCTTATGGTTTGACATTCCCATTCTTAAAGAGCCACTATATTACTTGCACGACCCGTCACTCTGCTCATCAAGCTTTTTGGCGCCTGTTTGGGACTAGGCAATTGGTGAAATTTTTGATTTTTCTTAAACGTGTTATTTACTATTTCAATATTTTATTGTTAACAACTTGGTCTTAGCCTCGTCATTTTGCGTATACTGCATTCTCGTTGGAACACCGGCAAGAGAAAAGGTTTGTGATCCATCCTTAGAGCCTAGGGTACATGAAGCTTCATCGCCAACAGAGAGTAAGCTCTAGAGAGAAAATTGCGTTGTTCGACAAACTATTATGGAGCAAAACTACTGTATCCACCACTCACAAGGGGCAAAAGACTAGTGCCCGAGGAATTAGCAGCTGTGCGGTTCGCGATGTGGCAATCCCATGCTAGTAATGTTACATCTAGCATCCGCAAACCCGAGCTGTGAGGGAGGTTCGAGCTAAACTAATATGGTGCAAATGCCGCACACAAGCGCAGCTTACGTGGTCTCCCTCACGAGGATCCACAACAACATCTTCAGAATTTTCTCGGAGATAAGTGACACTTTACATCCCCGCCGGAGTGTCACTGCATTATGTCAAAGCTTACACTTTCTTCTCATTTTCACTTTTGGGAGAGAATCCAAGAGGTGGCCGAAAGTCAGCCACCAAACTTATAACCACATGGGATGATCTTAAAGAAGTCTTTGATCCATTTCCTTCCTTCCGGCAAAATTGTGCCAAGGCTTAGAATTCAAATTCTAAGTTTCAAACAAAGAGAAGGAGAGAATCTCAGACGCTGAGAGATTCAAATCATTTTCAGGACTCGTCCTCATCACCATCAATCCAATGATGTGCCGGTGCACACTTTTATAGAATGTTTGGAACCCCACACAAAAAATTTTGATCTTGGCACTCGGGGACAGCTTTAGAAAAGACTTAAGAGGAGCTTTATACTTCTTTGCTTTCTAATCGTATTTCAAGTAGAACCGAGTGGAATGCGGACTCTTCAAGGGGAGGAACAAGGACACTCTGAGCTCCCGAAGTGGATGGGCTTGTAGGCCACGCTCGCATAGATAGCCGCCTGCGTAATCAATTAAACACCCACTTGGCAATATGAACTTGAGCAGCCAAGCCCCATGACGCAAAGCAGCAGTTGGCATTTGGTGTGAAGTATGGAGCAATGAACACTCACTGCGTTAGAGCAAATCCATCAGAACTTTGGCTCTAATGCACAAAGGAGCAATCACCAACAAGACAGGGAACAACTACATAACCTAATCGAGGAATCATTCCGAATTTCTCTTGGGGTAGCAACAACCATCGTGCGTAGTTCAAGTCAGGATGCCAGGACCAAGGAGGGCCACAGAATCACACCGCAATACAGAAACAACAATGCCCCCTCCTCCACCACCATCACCCAAATAAGCTGAGGAGATGTTCAAGCAGCCTGATACAGCCAAGCCGAATGCAAAAATGACTATGTCAAATTGCGCCGAAGTCAAGAACAACGCCTAGCTACCAAGGCACTCCAGTATCAATTTGGGCAGCTTTGGTCGGAGCCCGTAACACTGTGCCTAGAGGAGGACTTCCCAAAGGACATCCCAACTCCTGCTGTGTAAATGCAAAGGGACTACGAGGAGTGGTTTGCGCTGAAGGAGGTGGAACCCGAAAGACCACCTACCGCCGGGAGCAAGCAGGTTTAAAGGGAGCAAAAGATGAGAGGGGGAAACACAAAGATACCGAATCAAAGACTCCCACCCCCGTTCGAACGACATATGTGCCAGCCAAGGAGGAGGCGTGTTCAAAAATCTGTGGAGGTGCTTAAACAGGCCATTAACTTACCTCTTGTTGATGTTTTGCAGTGTGGAGTGCCTAAGTACGCCAAATATATAAAGCACATCGTGGCCAATAAAAGCAAAGCTACCGAATATGCCACGGTGGCCCTTACAGAGGAGTGCACTCTGGATACAAAATCGGGTTGCCCACGAAGCTCAAAGATCCCGAGCCTATAATCTAAATAACACCCAAGAAAGTATCCGAGCTCGCGTTTGTGTGATTCGGGAGCTTAGCATTAACTTGATGACAACCTCGGTATTCAAGAAAGTTAGGTCTAGAAGTCCTAGACCTACAACGCTGATTTTGCAGCTCAAGGGTCGCTTCTTTAGCAAGATCTGCAGACGCAGATTGTGGAGGACGTGCTAGTGCGCCTGGCCCCTAATCTTCCCTAAGGGATTTTGCCGTGCCGATTTTGAGCCAGACGCGGAAGTCCCATTTATTTTGGGACGACCCTTCTTGGCAATCGGGAAAGCGCTTATAGATGTAGCCGTGTGCCGCCTGACTATGCGAGCGACGACAAGGTGGAGAGCTCGGCGTGGCGCCACTTTTCAAGCTCGCCGTAATGAGGAACTTCCTCGCTGATCAACGCATTCTGAGCAACCGCACGCTGCTCGTGGCGCGAACATCGGTAAATTAATGGGAGAGCCCCCGATAAAGGTAGCTTGATGAGGGTGAGGACGTGTTGAGAAACGCCCGTCACCCTAGGGCGTAACGTAGCTTAAACGACGCGAGCCGAGACGCAAACCAGCGCGAGACGGGAGGCAACCCGTGAATTGTAATTGTATATTGTACATAAGAAACAAAATAAAAGAAGAAAAAGATTTTTTTTTTTTTATGTATAGTAGTATAACTAGAAAAATAAAAATATTTTGTTCCTCAACCGGGAATTTAACCGATTTTTGTGTAATATGTTTTAAGGTGTCGACGGAGGGAAAATGCAAAGGAATGCAAAGAGAAAAATGAGGTAAGAAAATTTTTTTTTTTAAGTGTGGCAAAACAAAGGAGCTCGCGCGATGGCTCCGTGTCACGGAGGAGGGCCTCCGCGTTACCCTCCGTGGGACACGTTGAAGGCAGTAACTGGAATTTTACAAATTCCTGAATGCTCAAGGCTGAGGGTCGTCATGAGGTATGCCCGCTACCCTTCTGTGGACACGTTGGACGTGTTAATCGCCGGTCGATCGGGTCACCTAGCGACCCGAAAATCCCACCCTTTAAACCCCAAATCCCCATTTCTATTTTCTCACACTCTCCACGACAAACTTCCCAAAATCCTCCCCACCCTGTCACCCGCCATAGAAGCAATTTCAAGTTTTTGCCGATTCTTCAATTAAAGGTACGTCATTACTTTTATCTCGATTTTGGTCGAATCTCTTTCGATTTTTAGCATGAAGTATGAGTAAACCATAGCCTAGGTAGAAATGAACTCAAATTCATTCAAGTATTGTTAATTTATGTCTGTATTATTTTGTGATGGTATGAACGATATAAACATGTGCTTGATTGAAATTAGGAAATAATAGCTAGGCTAGAATCGAACATGAAATTGTGAAGACTTGTAAATTGTGAATTCTTGTAGTTGTGCATATGGGTGAATTGAATCGTGTCAGGCTTATCGTGTTATGCTCAAGAAACGATGAAATTATCTGGGGAGCTAATTGGGTGAAATTTCAATAACTTACTCAATCACATAAAAATTCCAGGAAATTGCTTAGTTGAGTTTGTAGAATATTCTTATTTTTCTCAAGTATTCTTAGCTAAGTGCCATGTGATGAAATGATTATCGATAGTAAGTTCTAATTAGCCGTACGAAGTCCGAGTAGTACATACAGGTGATACTTGCCGAATTTTAAGAAGGCACGAGGCAATCTTGTTTGCTGTTGTTTCTTTTTTTAGTTGTTGTTCAAGTTTTTGTTATCTTTTTGTAAATTAGAAACAAATGTGATCTTGCCAAATGCATAATGTGAGCTAAAGACTGGGCGTGGGGTGGTCAGGCCAAAACCCAACCTTAGTCGAAGCTAATTTTAACTGATCGACATTGAGACTGCCTGCTTTCTTGGACAGAACAAGGTCGAAAGCAGGCAGACAAAGGTAAGGGCGCACAACATATCAAAGGCTGGACGAAGAGGTTGGAGATCGGGAGCAGTTAGCCCCAAAGAGCACCTGCAGTTACCAGAGCCGCCAATATGGAACGCGCGATGGCACCGAGGAAGGGAAAAAGTGGTACACCAAACACAAGGAGAACAAATACTTCCCTGAGGAGCACATTGCACGGACCCATTGGCACAGGAGTTCCCTGACGGTGCACGGATGACGCCATTGCCACGCTTTCATTTTTGACGAGCTTCCAAGTGAGTGCAACGTGTACAATCCATGGGAATTCCTATGCCAACCGGAACCCGACACTGTGAGTCACACCATCAAAATAAGGGCCGATTGTCACACTGAGCTCACCACCAATGCTAACTTAGGGGCGCAAAATACGACGCCCACGTACTCCGACGCCTGAATATCACCCACCCTATGCGACATATCGTGACGCACATTGTGTGGAGCCTGCCCACGGTGACGTTGGCTGTGCACAAGGAGAGGGGCTACCATCGTACACCGCCCTATGCACACATGAACAGGGAAGCCTGATCTCGGCTTAAAAATCGTTTGCCTCGTTTTGATTCCGGCACATGATACGTGACCCTGATTCTGCATGCTTAGTATATGCCCCGAAGGAAAGGGCCGGAGATCAATGTCTAGGCTATGATCATATCCGCCATGAACAGGGCCCGATTGCATCAAGGGCACGGGGTGCACGATTCGACGGCCGCCGACTACGTTCCCGAGGGGCCTGAGGTCGAGGAAGTTATGCCCTAGACTCACATCCCGCAGTGGAGCGGTGTGCTATAGATGTTACAAAAACTAAGGCACCCGACACCACTCACGAGCCTGTTTTCACATTGGCCGAGCGACATGCTCGATGACCAATATATGTCCCGTATGTTCGATGTGATGTCTACTTACGCATATGAGACTAATGGAGGACGAAATGTGGCAGCTCGACTTAGATTACCCTTTTATAGAACGCCAGGTACTATGTCGGGTGGGCCCAGCCTTTTATGGAGTCAGATGATGATGTCCCCACTGACGAGGAGACCCGCCGCGAGTGATTCCGACGTTGAGTCGCGAGGAGGACGATGGGGCGGAGACTCGCACATGGGGACGAGGCGGCAGCACCTCGATGAAGCAAAGGAACACGACCGATCAGGAGTTTCACAAACCACCTTCGTTGTAATTGCACGAACACCGGGACAAGTGTTCGATTTTAAGGGGGTGGGAGAAGTTAGGTGGTGCCGAATTTTGCCTTGTCTTGTATATTATCGCATGTTCTCGTTGTTTTCAGTTTGATTGTTTTAATGTGACTCTATTTTTATGTGTATGTTCGTTTTTGCAAATATTGTTGTTGTGAAGCCGTGTGTGTGTGCCGTTGGAATGTTGTTATCCGTGTAAACCCGCCTTATTAATCATCGATAGTTTTAAAAATTTTCTCAGAATTCAGTTTTCTTTGGGTCTGAGTTTGTTTCTGTCTTTAAGCGAGAAGAGTCCTATTGAACCGAAGTCATAAATAGAGACTGCTCTCATGATGGGATGAATGACCTTCTTAAGGGAAATGCATTGATAGGAGTAGCTTTTTATTTTCAATTTTGTCGTTGGTTGTATCCCATGCATGTTGTTACTCTATGGCTACGAAATTCGTGTTGCGAGTTGTACATAATATTTAGATGGCAAAGATGACTTATAAAGCATGCAAATTCTTGTACATATGTGGAGACACTTATGCCATAGAATTCCATCTTGCGATTGAGGCTTAATTTTGAATTCTTGTGATTAGCTTCATTAAAGAATCTGTAGTCGTCTCTTGAGTTGAGCATGTGCTTCGAGTGTATAGTGAGGTTTGTTTATTCCATGCTATTGTGGATTGTCTAGAACTTGCCCGTTGTGTGTAATAAACGGAAGGAAGGAAGTGTAGTGTAGGAAAGGGCGTAGCATTTCTTGTTAACCAAAGTTTTCTGCTTTCCTTTTCGTTATCCACATTGAAGATTAAATCCTAGTTAGCCCGTTGAGCCTTAGCCCTTATGATTTTTTTTTCTTCGTTTTTTCTTTACCAAAGTGGTGAACCCAAGTAATCCTTCTTTTCATAGTCCTAAACCAAAATCCGTAAGCTCTTTGGCAAGCGCTCAAGAAATATTTAATTTTCCCATGTATAAGGAGTGAAATGATAAAAATAAAAGGAAGGGTGGAAAAAGAAAAGTGATAAAAAGAGTAAAGAAAGAAAAAAAAGAGAGTCGAGGGTGAAATGGCCGCATTTGAAGGAGAGAAAGTTGTATAACTCATTTTTCTTCATTGGTCTCGGTGTTAAAGAAATGGGTGATAAACATAAAGATAAACTTAAGAGAAGGAGGAGGAAGGGAAGAAAATATTTCCCTAATGTGATGGGACGTGAAAAGCGCTTAAGGAAGTTAGTTACTATTCTTGGTTAGCCCAAGATATACTAGTTCCGTAGCTTACATTACAACCCGTTAAGTCCTACGTGATCTTACATCACGCATCCATATATTAGTGGAGTAATACACTAGAGTGCAAGCTTATAGTTAATGACACAATGCATGTGAATTCTTTTTGGGAGAGTGAGTAAACCAGGCGTAGATATACCCCGACATGAATTTCTTTAGAGTTCATGTGACTAAAACAGGGAAATCTCTCTTATGTTGTGAGGGCACATGTTTGATGATAGAATAAATTCGTGTTGATATCTTGGCCGCCTAATATGCATCAGCTTGTTTAATATCGAGAGTCGATTCTTGTGCTAAGAGGTCTTGATTTATTAAGTGTCGTTGTAATGATGATACTATGCATGTTTTCTTGATGATTTGTTGAGAACATAATTGTATAACCGTAGCTCGGATTGTCGAGCCAAAGTAGCCATGATGGGATATCAATTTCATGAGGTGTATAAGTATTCTTCGAGACGAACAAGATTTTAAGTGTGGGGGTAGGTGATCGTGGCATATTTATATACAAATCGATACTCAAATGTATAGCTTTTGCTTTGTTTGTCCAATAATGTGTGTACATTCTCATGTAAATTGTACGGAAGTGATTTTATACTAACCAACATGATTAGCGTTGTTTTACAGAAAACATGCTTTTGATGGAGATAAATGACATGTTGGGAGAAATCGAAGATGCAAACCTGAACGAGCAAGGAAGGTTTGAGAAGCAAGGAATACTAGGGCTCCGCGGCGGGAGCCGTGACACGCCGCCATCGCGGATGCAATCTGCCCGGGAATTAAAAGTGCAAGAAATTCCAAGTGATCTGGGCCCGCGATCAGGCCGTGCCACGTTGGGATTAATTTCCTGCACCTTGCAATTCCGCAGAGGGTCTCATGATTGCACCGTGCACCGGGCATGCCCGCTGCATGCCGGCCACGTTGGAAGCAATTACCCGGGCGGACAATTTCCGGTGAGAGCTTCCGTAAGCTTGCACCGTGTCACTGGGAGTAAGCAAGCAGTTCGCGACACTGCAGGACACATTGCTTGTTATTCCGGGAAAATTATCCCTAGTATAAATAGAACACTTAGGTTCATTTTTAATTATTCTCACTTGGTGGAGTGCCAACGTGGGTTACGGTGCGCTTTGAGGACGAAAATTCTTAGGGTTTTCTCTATCCCTTTCTTCCTTTCAATTGTTTGCATGATTTCCATTCATTTAATGATGTTCAATCCACAAATGAGTGGCTAATTCCCTTCTTTGCCGAGGTTATGAACTAGTGTATTGAAACTGTGATTATTGAATTGCTGGTTTACTTTCATCTTTTCTTCTACGGTTGTTCTATTTAATTTCACTACTACGTTAATATCTCGGCCAATGTTAATGTAAATCCAAAAAGTCCTAAGCCACCGAGAGGGCAAGAAATCCGGAAAGTTGTGAATTAATAGGATATGATCTGTTCTTTGTTTGGGAAAATTGGGAATTGATTTACCTTCAGATAGAAATATACTCCAAATCCGTATTAGTCATGTGTGGAATCGTTTATGGCTAGAACATGGCCTTTCTTATCACGTAAATGTAGGTGGAAGGTTCATGATTCTTAAGTTGGGTTAAATACTTAGAGTTTTAACTGGACAGGCATAAGTTCACTAGCAACCTGGGGAAAAGATAAACCATGTATACCGATAGTTAGTTTCTTTACATGTTTCAGAGCCTCAAGATGCTCACATTCATAGTTCAAGACTAACCGTATAAACTTTTAACTTTGTTATAAAAAAATAGTTTCCAAAATACTAAAAACTCTTCTTTACACTATTGTCTTCTACAGAAGTTGTAGTAAATTAGCACTTGAAAAGGTTCTCACCCCGTAGTCCCGTCCTTGTGGGTTCGACATTCCGGTTCTTAAAAAGAGCTACCATATTACTTGCACCACCCGTACACTTGCGGTTCATCAGCTTGCCTAGCCTCTATGTCTCTCCATCGCCTCCAATCGTTTCTTCGACTCGCGGCTATACAAGCCATCACCAACAACTCCCTCAAGACTCAGACTTTCGGAACAATAGGATGTAGCATGTGCACGGAGGGTCTGCCACTCTACTACCCTCAAGTATTGTCGCCAGAGGAGCTAGAGGTCTATATGCCATCGCTCTAACTGTGCGTGAGGAACTATAATACATGGGGCAGAGACTCACTCGAGCTCCCGACCTCGTCTACCCGATCCATCAGAGGGAGACTAGTACCCTCCCAAATGGTTGCAGCTAATCAACCTCGTAGTCATATTCCTTGTCACACATATTTTGAAACAATAACACGATTAGATATCACAATACTAATGAAGTTCGACCTATAGAACGAATACAGTAAAAGAAGTGAAACAAGACCAAAATGTCTCGTAGCCTCCTCATTATAAGTATGGGCGCACAACATACCCATAAGTACGACTTATTGGACACAAACTCTGTGGACTCCCTATGACACGACTTCGCTCTGATACAAAGTTTGGTTTCAAAACTGTAGAATAACTGCATTCCGATTCATGATTGATCCTTGCCGCTTTATATAGCATCTATAAATGTAAAACTAAGGCCGACTCAAGCCACCTATCACAACAAACAAAGATAAATACTAGACCCATAATGCCTTGATAATAATAATTGTGCAAATCAGAAAGCCGACAAGTCTACAATAAAGCTAAAAAGAGCAATGGAAAGCCAACACGACTACACAACCATCACTACTATACAAACTAGTCCACATCGGCCTATAGAGTAAACAACCGAAATGCACTCGGATAGGGCCCTACCCATGTTGTACACAAAACTCAAAATAGTAAAAACTAGGACATGGCTTCTAGAAGAGAGGAGCATACCACTATTCCATCAAACCGCCTCCCACTGCGTTAGATGATCCTCGAGCCTAGTACCTACAACACGATTGCAGTAAGTGTCCCAAGATGAAGGGACGCTACATTTTAATAAAATGTATTGGTATGTAGGTTGAAAACCGTAAATGTAAAATAAAAATGATAACTGGACCATAAATAAGGAGTAGTAAACAACCCTAAATCTTGAAAGAAGAAACCCGATTAAATAACTCATTATTGAAGTGTAAATGCAATGCATAATGCACAACAAAGACTATAACTAAAATGCCTAGACAGCGTATCATAAAATCTATATACAATTGGTCCAACAAGATACCACATACGGGTAAATATAAAAATTACTCCACTGCGTACTACACCGCAAAATTTGTCCACCGGTGTATCACACCTGTGGTAATCACCCACCGTACCACACCTAGGGTAAAATAACAAGCCCTGCACTGGGTGTACCAAACCGGGATAAAATCAATAACGTAAATAAAAATCGTAAATGGAGCCAATATACCCTTTACTTGACCCACTTAATACATACAACATAGAAATGACGTATTACTAAAACATGTGGCTCGCATAGGCCTCCTTAGACGCATAACTATAAGTGAATACATATAAAATGTAAAGATAGAAAATAGAAATTAAAGGCATATATTCTAAACTTGTATGAATCGTAAGGAACTACATGACCAAAGAGTTTCAAAAAAGATTTATAGATCGTGTTCAAGGACATTAGATCTCTGAGCTCCCTCTAGCTTGTTGTTTGGCTTAAGGAAAGGGATTATGAAATCTCCCCTTGGCCCTGGCCTTATTTCATAACATACACATAAGATAAAGGACAGCCATAACTTGGCAATCCTAATTCATTAAGCTCGTTTACCCTTAATAGCTTGCAATGTCTTTACTTGGCTTAAAATCATATACACGTTATCATCTTGTCTTTCACCAATTTCGCTTAGTAACCAGACCTTTAGACAAATTTAATATAATATATATATATATATATATATATAAATGTATATTTAGAAACTGCTAACAATGCCTACACCGAGGGGTTTCCAACTCGATGTACAACTACGACAATAATCAAATAATAATATCACAGTTTAAATTCCTCACTTTCGCTAGGCATAATCTTTAACATTTTACCTAAATAAAACATGAATATTTAAAGCTTAAATGAAGATTAACATAGTACCTCAAAAACTTGAAAATAGTTTGTCACACTAATTCACAATGCACGAATGGTGCTTAAAAGAGTGATAGACTAGGCGCTTGCATACCTTTCTCCGATGAACTTTTCTCTAGCCAATTTTCTATTTCAATGATCAGATTTAAACCTCCTTACCCAGTGGTTTTATCGACAACAACAAGATAAATATTTAGACAAAATGCATACGAAAATAACTAGCCAAAGGCAAGAATAATAGCAACAACAACACTGGCGACATCAACAACATTTAGCCATTTTCTAAACTAGTTTTAATTAACTTTTGAGGGAGAAACAAGAGGAAATTTTTACCTTACTTTTGCTGTAATTCTTCCCCTCAATATGAAGTATAATTCCAGAAAAATAAACAGCCAAAGAGCCTAAGGGAAATGAGAAAACTCAGCTCACAAAACAATTTCCATCTAAATTTCTCACTTAGATGACAATTTTTGGATTTTCGCTTTGCAATTTTAGAGGTTTAAAATGTAGTAAACTTACCTTTTCTGCCCGGCTTCTAACCTAATCAAATATGGATATATAGGCAGTCCAAAATGTGATTTTGAAACACGTAAAACTCCTTCAAAACCTTGCCAAAATGAGCTCCAAAACAGCCCCTAGCATACTTGGCAGCAATCTCAACTTATCTTGTGATTTTCTTGAACTTTTCTTGATGTTCCTCGATTTTATTTGTCCTAGCCCTGAATTTAGAAAGAAATGGAATTCTTAGCAAGATGGCCGATTTAAATTTAGCTGGAAATGTTTTATACAAGGTAAAATCGATTTTAAGTAATAAAGGTGGAGGCGCTAGGCGCCATGCCCATCACCGCTCGTGATGCTTTGCAAAATATACAATCTCTTACCCGAACTCGATTGGATAATAAGTTTGATATTCCGAAAACTAGACTCAAAGAACTTTAATTTGATTTGTCGTGGAACTTCTAATTCATTATATATTGGAGATGGTGGTCACAAGTTTACCCTTACTTATGAACTTCACAAACTCTTTGGTTTTCCGCTCATACACATTTCCCTTTTCTCACCTACGACCAATATACAACCCGTACTTTCCTTAACCTAGCATACAAACATTAAATAATCACAAAAAATTTTTCCAGGTAATATATCTTCAAAACACATAAACGACTGATATCGAAGCACACCATCTCCCCTTCGAGAAGACCTCTACCTTCTCGATTTTAAACCGCTTCCTTCAACTTCTACAAAAATAGTGGTCCTCTATCCTACCTAGCTTTTATATCACCACCAATGAAAATTTCCGATCCCTTCTGAACAACGACACCGCCATCTACACAAACCAACCTATCTCCCAACCTTGCGAGTCGATGCACATCGTTCACCAGCTCCTTCTTCCCCTCACTACATGATACACACTCATGAGAGTACATTTGTTGCCCGCTACTATATTGGCCTATCCAATGGTAAAGCACACTCATGGTCAGAAACCTTGCAGCTCCAACCACCCTTGATGAAGATTGAAATACTTCTATGTAAATACATATTGTAAACTCTTATGGTCCATAAACACATCCACGTGACCCCATACAAATATGCCGCCATATCTTCAAGGCGAATACCACCGCGCCAATTCAAGATCATGGGTCAGTAATTCTTCCCATGAATCTTTAGCTGTCTAGAAGCATATGCTATAACTTTTTCATGCAACATTAATACACATCCAAGTTCGATCCTCGAAGCATCACAATACACCACAAATCCACCTGACTCGTGTAGGGTCAACAAAGGTGCTGAGATAAGCCCAGCCTTCAACCCCTAAAGATCCTCTCACAAGCCTCCGACCATTGAATACCACCTTCTTTTTTGGGTCAATTTGGTCAAGGGTGCTACAATAGACGAGAAACCTTCCACGAACCTTTGATAGTAGCCTACAAACGCAAGAAGCTCCTGATCTGAAGGATTAACTGGCCTAGGCCAATTCTTCACAGCTTTGTATTGAGGTCCACCTATATGCCTTCACTTGATACCACATGGCCAAAACACCACTAAGTTCAACAAAACTCGCACTTGCCGAATTTGGCATACAACCGGCGATCCTTGAGAGTCTATAGCACCACCCTCAAAACGGGCGGCATGCTCCTCCCCTCGTCCCAAAGTATACCAAGATGTCATAATAAACACAATCATGAAAATATCCAAGTACTTGAACACCCTATTCATCAAGTCCATAAAAGTTGGCAGGAGGAATTTCCTTAGTCCAAAAGATATAAATTACAAATTCATATGACCATACTCGCATCCCGGGCTGGTCATTTTCGGATATTGCTCCCGAAATCTCGAGTTGATAAAAGATCTGATCTCGCATTTATCTTCAAAAAGCACTTGGCACCTCGGTCGGGTCAAATCAATCATCAATCCTAGGTAGAGAATACCGGTTTGCCAACCTTTGTTAAATTACCGATAATCACACACATGTGAAGGGAACCATCTTTCTTCAAACTAAGAGAAATGGTGCACCCCATGGGACTTCCCTGCTTCCAAAGAAACCCTTACCATCGCAGTCCTTCAATTGTTCTTTAAACTCTTTAAATTCAACTCGGGAGCCATTCTCGTAGGGAGGAATAGATATAGGTTGCGTATCGGGAAGAAGGTCAATACTTCAAAATCAATCTCCGCCTGGGGATTCCTAGAGATCATAAGAAAGACCTCAAGATACTCACATACGGGGATAGACTCGACAGTTGGGGTCTCGAGCGTCACACCCTTTATCCCTAACTAGATGGTGCACACAACCTTTGGAGACTATCTTCATGGACTTACAAAAGAGGAAATGAAACGACCTACGTGCAAACCGAACTACCCTTCCACTCTAATACCGGCTCTCCCGAAAATTAACTCACGCCTGTGTCCTACAATTAATCATGGCATAACATGAAATATCCAATCCATGCCGAGTATAACATCAAAACTGCCAAGGCTAACTCTATCAAATCTTCCGAGGCTACTTTTTGAAGGACTCGAGACCGGCAACCTCTATACACCCTCTAGCTACAATCGAATCACCTACTAGGAGTAAGAGACTAAGCAAGAGTTATGACAAGCATCGGGATCGATCAAGCTACCGCTTGCCAAGGTGCTCACAAAAGAAAGGTAGCCCCTTGATCTAACAAAGCATGACATCAAGATGGAAGACTTGTAACATAGCAAAGGGACTACATCCAGGAGACTCCCCGCTCCCCGAAGGATACTAATGCATGTAATCTATTTTGTAGCCGATCACACCGTGGCCGGGTAGATTCCCTGATGTCCTCAGCGTGTTAAGGATGTTGAACTAGAAGATGGAAATTCTATTCCACATCATGGTCCATCTCTTCCCCGGGAAATCTCTCGAGCATGTGTCTAGGCTTCCCACATCCGACCAAGCACTCGAACTCGCAAGCACCGGCCCGTGTGCCTCCGACCACATCAAGGCAAGACGGGATAGCTGGGACCGCGGCTCATTGCTTCGACCTCGAGCTCGATGCTCGCGTCTTGATCATGCCTGTGACTTGATGGCACACTCAACGCAATGTTGGGGCTAAAGATCTCGGTGGGTCCTCTATCGATGCCCACCACCTGATCTCGCCCGTGACAATTTGTGGCTACGCCCTAGCCCTCTGGCCTCCTCTTCACGTATGCGCCGCCTTTATCAAGCAGTACAAGAATATCCGAGGGAAATCCATATCCATGGAGCATGGTGGTCTTACAATCTTTTGTCCAAATAGCCCGCCGCGCTGCATGGAAAAACCTTCCCTTTGATTACACACCCGGCATACTTCGATAGACGAGTGAAATCAAGTGAATACTCCAAGACTCATTCTCCCTTTCTTAAGATTCACGAACCGGCCGCCTTTAGCTCCCGCATCTCACGAGGGAAGAACCGATCTAAGAACGCAACATAGAACTCTCCCAAGTGACAGGACTCGGCTCCAGCTGCCCTACAATCTTTCCATTGTCGAAAACTAGACGGTAGCACCCTTCACCGGGTAATGGCGCCAACTCTTTCACATTCACCCCGGTGATCTTCATAACCTCATCAAGTAACCTGCAGGGTCCTCATCTTTAGACCCAAGAAACTCGTGGGTTCATTCTTAAGAAATCCTCGGTCCTCGAGCCGGCCGCCGCATTACCATTTCTGGCATAGGCACAATCACTTCACCGATCGACCAAAGTGGCTCAAGGTCTGAGCGAGCATCCGAATAGCTTCCTAAATTTAGTAGCGGTGCAACCGGCTCCTGGTGCATGGGGCTCCTAGACTGCAGGCCCGCCGGTTCCCATTTACGTTGCCATCCTCGTGGCGGTCTCTATTCCCATTCCTTATGGCTTTTACTCTTCTGGGAGCCATGATTCCGCAATCCCAAACAACATAAATTAGAAGGATTCGAGAGACATTTCATCGCACGACATAAATCCCGAAAGAAGGAATACTTCCTAAATGTTTCATAGCCTTCATCATATGTGTGACTCGCTAACACTTATGAAAATACTCTACTCAACGCGCTTTCTAAACCCTAGGACACTTCAAAACCTATTGATCCGATACTGTTTGTCATGACCAACGGAGTTCCTGGACGAGACACTGGACAAGGAGACCAAAGAGACTCAAAATCAACCCATGGAACAACATATCTAACTCAATTAGTAAACCAAAGAATCAACATAATTATGTTAGCGTAAGTCTAAAATAAACATAACATCCGAATACACAATCTTGAGCCGAATACATCCTTTTGTCCGAGAAGCCTCTTACACATGACGAGCTGATGGACAAGACCCCAACTAACTCGAATAAGCTAAAACCCTAAAATACATAGAGAAATTTGAACAAGCATGGTCCTTGGGAGATGAGGACTCACCAACAAGTGTAAGATGCTCACTCTGAAGAATGGCTATGAACGAGGCCGAGTCTGGATATCGAAGTCCTATATCATGAAATGATATAGAATGTAGTATACGCGGTCGCAAGACGCGGAATGTACCAAGTATGCAACGTAAGTAAAACCGCTTAAATAAGTATAATCATTTAAAGACATGCGTAATGTAGAACATAAACAATAAGAATCTCGAGAGTAGGGCTTGCATGCATTCTTTCGTAAATCAGATCTCATCATAACATAACATAACATCATAACCGAATCGATTGACTCAAAGCTAAACTCGATGATCATGAGTAAAATCAAATATCGAGTTAAACTTGCTTTAGAACATATCTAGATGTATAAATTTGATGAATAGTGAACAAGCATAACTGAAATCATATAAGGAACAATGGGAGACTCGCTCTTTTAACCGACATACCAACATAGAGCATACGTGGGCCCCAACTATCACACTCTGCTGGAAAAGCCATCCAAATCCTTGGCAGTATGGGACGATACCATGATATTGATATCAAGCTCGTGGGCCCACTGTGGGATAGATCACAAGGGATGTCCTGGGCAATATGGCAAGAATAAACCTACGTTGGCATGTAGTTCTGAGGCATAGGGTGATCGACCCTTAACCCACTCGATGCTAGACACTACTCAAAAAAACATGGATCTCCTTTGTTTTTCGACAAAACTTATCATCGTTAATTAAGGAATCTCAATAATCAAATACATCTCAAATTTGAAATCATGCATATGAGAAACTTTGGATCAAAACATACCACAAGCTAAAAGATAATTGGGAGTCTTCGCTCCAAAACCATGTGGTAAGCTAATTCGGGAAAATCATAAATCACACTTGAATATGCGGGCATTACCCAATACATTAACATGCTTGAAAATACTCAATTCATATTGAAAACATGATTAAAAACATGTATCTTGAAAACATGTTTTTCATCATAATATCTCATCATAACCATACATTCATCACAAATCTCATCTTTTATGAACTTTCTATAATTGGGCATTTTGATTTAATAAAATTAGAACATGATTTTTCATTGAAAATAACATAAAACTTTCCTATGAATCATAATTCATAGTATATACATATTAAAATTATACCTATGTAGAGAATTAGGAATTTCCTGCATTGGGTTAAAAACCCCTGTTTTGACATAGGAAATTCATGATTTAGAGAGGGATCAAGCATGGGTGTGAAAGGATTCACCCATTCATAACCCTACATACCTGGGGAAGATCAAATGTCACCACTCCTTGAAAGCCCAATGGAAAATTGAAGAATACTTAGAGAAGAACAAGCTTGACCACCTTCCTAATTTTCTAACTTTGCATGCATGGATGTGAATAAGCCTGGGATAGGGTTTTACCCTCATAAAACACTGCATTTCGAGCCTTAAATGATGTAGTTTAGGACCCTAGGACTTAGGAATGACAAAAATGCCTTTAATGAAATTCCTGAAATTTCAGCACTGGTGGTGACAGCGATCGTCCAAATGGGTCGTTCTTGGATACCACGACTCGTGGTATCCATCCGTCGTCTCCACTGCCCGACTTCACATTCTCAAGTTCGATCCTACGACTTGACAGGATGAGTCTTCCTTTCAGACAATGATTCATTATATCGCCCATTGTTTCCACCTTGGAGACTTACACCAAGACTTCCCACGAGTCACACCACGACTTTTTCTTCCTTCCAATGAGTCGTGGTTTCCTTTCGTTCCCTCGACTTGATGTTTTGATTCTACTTTCCATGGTTGATGACCACGACCTGCTGTTACCTGCAACAGATTGTTCCATGACTCATCACTTCATCCTTGACCAAGGGTCATCCTTACCAAAACCACAAGCAACTACTCGTTACACCTGGCAGTGGGTCGTTCCTGGACCCGTTACTCCCAACTTTTACCAAGCCAAACCTCCCCACGGATACTTCCTATGGATCGTTGGTTGGACCAACAGTTTGTTAGATGACCCATTCTGTGGAATTTTTCCCAGACCCCATCAACATCCATTTTTAAATCCAGGGTCTAGTCTTAGGCACTTCCGGGATATTACACCTTGAGAGTCTAGAAAAATATTCTCGGATAGTCTACATGTTGCTCCTCTATTCTGGAATAAACCAGAATATCATCAACAAAGACAAGAAAGAGCATGTCCAGGTACGATTTGAATACCCTATTCATCAAATCCATAAAATCTATAGGAACATTAGTTAGTCAACATAAATAACTATGAATTCGTATTGACCATACCGTTTTTTGAATGCTATTTTCGAAATATCACATTCTCTAACGCTGAGTTGGTGCTATCCTGATTTTAGATCTACCTTGTAAAAACAACTAGCTCCCTGAAGTTGATCGAACAAGTCATTAATCCTGGGAAGAGGATACCTATTCTTGACTCTGACCTTGTCCAGATGACGGTAGTCGATGCACATTCTAAGTGTACCATCTTTATTTCACACGAATAGGATTGGGCACCCCATGGAGAGGTGTTGGGTTTGATGAAGCCCTTATTAGAAGGTCTTTCAACTATTTCTTCAACTCCCTAAGCTCAGCTGAAGCCGTTTTTATAAGGAGGAATAGAGATAAGTTGGGTATTAGGGAGAAGGTCTATGCCAATGTCTATATTCCTCTCGGGAGGGACTCTGGGAAGATCTTTGAAAAACACATCGGGGTACTCATTCACAATCGAAGCTGACTGAAGTGTTGGTGTCTCGGAACTAAAATCTTTGACCCTAACCAAGTGGTGGATGTACCCATTAGCGATCATTTCCTAGCCTTAAGGTATGAAACGAACCAACCCTTAAGTGCTGAAGTATTACCTTTCCATTATAGGACTGGTTCGTTAAGATACTAGAATTTAACGACCTTAGTTCTACAGTCAACTAAGGCATAGCATGAATTTAACCAGTCCTTGTAAAGAATATGGTCGAAGTCGACCATATCTAACTCTACTAGATCAACTGCGATGACTTTATGTAACACGTGCCTTGAAAATCCCTGTACACCCAACTAGCTCTAACTGACTCACCAATTGGAGTAGAGACTAAAAACGGCTCTGAGAGAATTTCTGGGCTAATTTCAAACTAGACAGTAATGTAAGGAGTCACAAAAGAGAGTATGGCTCCTGGATCTAGTAAAGCATAAATATCTATTTGAAAGAGATGTAACATATCAGTGACTACGTCAGGTGAGTTCTCCTGGTCCTGACGGGAGGATAAAGCATAAAAGCAATTTTGGCGCTGACTGCCACCTGTACAGTAAGTAGTAACCTGCTGAGCTAAATGACTTGGCGAAGCTGCCGATGTGGTGGACTAAGGCTTCCCCCATCCTGCTGACTGGCAATCTCTCAACCTATGACCCAGCTAGCCACAACCAAAAGAACCCTCCTTGTCCATGCAACATTCACCTGCATGATTCTTGCCACACTTAGAACATACTAAAAAAGTGCGGTGCTGGAGACATGACTCTAGGAGAGGGAGTCTGATTCTCCACCCCTCCGAACTTTGTAAGGCCTAGAAGAAGGAGCACTGGCTAATGAGGGTGATAGAGGTCTCTATTGTTGTTGTGGGCTACTACTACCTCCCAGCCTCTACTGAGAATACTTAAAAAAGTCGGTCCTAGCACATTTATTCTCCCTCTCTATCTCCTTTAGTTTCTCCGCCTCTATCTGTTGTGCGTGGATAATTAGCCTGGAGATGTCCATCTCATTGATAAGCATGGAAGTCCTGCACTCCTTGAATACCAAATCTGAGACTCCGTTCATGAACTTGAGTATGCGAGCCCTCGGCTCTGTAACTATTTCAGTAGCATACTTCGACAGTTGAGTGAACTTTAACACATACTCCTGCACTGTCATGTCATTTTGCCTCAAGATCACAAACTCAACAGACTTAGCTTTACTTAACTCCCGGGAAAAGAATCTATCCAAGAATGCAGTCACAAACTCATCCCACTCCACCGGACCTGCACCTTTTTGCCTTTCCTCTTTCCACTGCTTATACCATATCTAAGGCACTCATTTTCACTAATAAGCATCCAAAATTGCATTTTCTACAGAAGTACAACCCACTATTTGGGTGATCTTCTACACCTCGTCAATGAACTCCTACAGGTTCTCATCTACCTTAGACCCGTGAATGTAGGGGGATTTATCCAAGTAAAATCCCACACTCTGGCAGCAGCTGCAGACCCATTGGCATTGACTGGTACGATGACCTGCTTATTAACCTGATTGGACATGCCTAAGCCAGCATTTGAATAGCAGCCTGGAAATCTGCATATGACACCTGATCGTCCTGAGGTGCTGCAGGAGCTGGTGGGGCTGCATGGTTAACATTACCATTCCTCCTTCCATTTCCTTTTTTAGGAGGCATTGTCAACACTGAAAAGGGTAAAGCATGAGTTAGGAGGTCAAATTTTGAGATTAAACTCTACGCATGATAAGAATCATGATGTCATGACCCGAACATAGGTTCGGACCGAGACACGGAACCTAGAACCACAAATGGCTCCAAGTGGACCCATGGCATGAACATGATAACTAAAGAACATACATCAAGAAAAACTAATAAACTAATCATGAATAAGTGAAAGTCTTAATACATATCAATCCTTAATAGTGGCAATGCTGACAAAGCTGAAATTCTACTTATAGTCTGACAAGCCTCTAACATGTCTGAAGAGATGATGGGACAACACCCAACTAGCTTGCCAAAGTTTGAAAACTAAAATAACAAACTCAACATTAAACTAAAGGTCCTTGAAGGATGAGGACTCACAATAGAGGGAACTAAACTAAGCTTCAGGAAACTGATTAGCGGCGGAACTAAATCTAAGTGTTTGAACCTATATCATGAAATGATACAGCATAGAGTATGCGGTCAGTACTTGGAATCTACTGAGTATGCAAGATAAGTAAAATATTTTAAGTAAGTATAACTGAAACCATGTACATGAACATAAATCATAAGATCACCGGAGTAAGGGCTACATGTTAATATTTGAAAACATGTATAATCTTAAACTGAATTTCATATTTGAATAGAATGACCCAAAGATGAAAATATAATCATATGGCTTGCCATATCTAAAATCATAAGTAAAAGCTTATAAACTAATCATTGGGTCAAACCTTCTGAAAACATAATATAATAAGTTATAAACATGCATATCTTAAAACATGAGGAACAATGGGAGACTCGTCATAATAGACAACCACCATGTATGAGGGCATGATGATCCCACGTCTTGCCCATGTAGAGGAGGGCCATCCTAATCCTTGCCATGGTGAAGGATAAGTAAGGTGTGATATCTCGGTGTGCCTTTGGGTAGGGAAACGCTCTCTTAGGAGGTCCCAAAATGTATACCTACTTTGGCATGTAGTTTGTGAGGATGGGGATCCTTGAAACCCCTAGCCTACTCGATGCTAGACACTACTACCAAAACATACATAATGCTCCAAATGTATACCTACTTTGGCATGTAGTTTGGCGAGGATGGGGGATCCTTGAAACCCCTAGCCTACCGTGCTAGACACTACTACCAAAACATACATAATGCTCATACAATCATATTCTAACAACACAGCTTGAATATAAACATTTGGGTAGTGTTGACTCCAATATATATATATATATATCAATTGATCTTGTTAGCCTTGGCTAAATCATGAAACATACTTGGCTTGTGTAGGCTTGCCTAAATATTAAAATCATGCATACTTGAAATAGACTTCATAATTAATTCATGAATTCATACATGGGTACTTTGCAAACATTTAATCATACTAGATATTTCATTATAATTGAATTTATAAATCACAAACTTTACTTTTCATGAACATGCATAATTCTTAAAACTTGAAAATATGAATTTATAATTAAATAGGTATAAAATCTGCCCATGAATCTTAAAACATACTTTGAAACATAGAGGGGATTGACCCATAAACAATTTATAGAGAATTTCGTAAAATTGGGTTAAAATCCCATAAGATCATAAACTTGATCTAGAACTTGAATTCATATAACTGAGGAGAATTTTGAGCATGAGAGTAAAAGGAACACTCATTCATAGCCCTACATACCCGAGTGAGCTGAATCTACACTTATCTTTCAAAGACCAAGAGATTTGGAGAAGAAATTGAAGGATTTAAGCTTGATCTTAGAAGGAGAAATCCTAATATTGCATGCATGGGAGTTGAATGAATTAGAATAGGTTAAACCCCCTTAATACACTTCTTTCAGGGCTTAAAATGACGTAGTTTAGGACTTAGGAGCTTTGGAATTACAAAAGACCCTTACTAATTTTGCAGAAAATAACTCACTGCCAGAAGTAATGACTCACACCACAAGTCGTACCTAAATACCACGACTCGTGGTTACCGCCTATCTTTACCACTGTTTCTCCCTGACTTCTGAAGTTTCCCATGGATTAAACCACAACTTGTACCATCAAACGACGGGTCATTGGACCTATACATTACCATTTTTGCCAATTTCTCTACCCCCTTCCCGTGAGTGCAAACCACCAGTCATTGTTCCCCACAATGCTTCGTACCATGACTCGTACCTTCCAACCTTGACACTCCTGAACCAACCAATGACTCCCTACCTCGATCCATTATTTGCCACAATGAGTCGTACCAAGATTCGTACCTTCCAGGCCTAACATACAAGCAGCTTCCCACGACCCCTAACAACAACTTGTTACATGATCCCACGAGTCGTACCTTGACTCATTGTTACTGGGCTTCCTTTAGAAAATACTGACCACGACTCATCCTACGACCCGTTACTCCTCACCACGACTCGTGCAATCAGTTGTCCTGTGAAAAAAGTGTCCCCCTTTTTCTGTAGATCACATTTTAAATCCCGAATCTAGTCTTAGAAACTTTCGGGGTATTATGATATCTCCCCTTTGGGAACATTCATCCTCGAATGTGGGTTAAAAATATTGAAAGGCTGGGAAAAGGAGCTGAAATCCCAAAAATGGACAACTAAAGCTGAAATGTGACAGAGTGATTGACTCCGGACTGAAATGCACAACTGAACTGAATTCATGATTCATGCATGCATGCTAACATGAAAGGAACTGAGAGATATAAATTGGATAGGAAACTGAATAGAGTATTAGAGGAGAAATTGATACCTCATGCCGGAACAGAATAAATGCATGTATCTAGACATCATATCTGCTTCGACCTCCCATGTAGCTCCCTCAACGAGCTGATTCCTCCACAAGACTTTCACCGAAGCTACTTCCTTGTTCCAGAACCTGATGATCAAGGATCTCAACAGGCATCTCCTTATAGGTAAGGCTACCCTTCACACCTATGCTCTCCACCGGAATAACTAAAGTCGGGTCATAAATGCAATTCTTCAATAATGATACATAGAAAACTTAATGCACCGAAGCTCACTCCGGTGGTAGCTCCAACTCATAGGTGACCTTGCTAGCACGTCTCAAAATCATGTATGGACTAACATATCGGGGACTAAGCTTCCATTTCTTTTGAAACCTTATCACTCCTTTCATGGAAGATACCTTCCAAAATACCCAATCATAAACTTCGAACTCAAATTCTCTCTGGCTAACATCCGCATATGACTTCTGAAAACTCTGAGCTATTTTTAGTCTTTCCCTAATAAGATGAACTTTCTCTATGGCCTCATGAACTAAATCTAGCCCAATCAATGTAGCTTCACCTACCTCGAACCAATCAATACGCGATCTATACCTCCACCTATAAAGATCCTCAAACAGAGCCATCTGAATGCTGGAGTGGTAATTGTTATTGTAAGAAAACTCAATAAGAGGTAAATGATCATCCCAAATACCCTTGAAGTCAATCACACATGCTCTCAACATATCCTTAACAGTCTGAATGGTCCGCTTGGCCTGACCATCCACTTGTAGGTGAAAAGTTATGTTAAGATTGACATGAGTACCAAGTCCCTTCTGGAATGATCTGCAAAATACAAGGTAAATTAAGTACCTTTATCTGAAATGATGGACAAAGGAATCCCGTGCAACCAAAAGAACTCTCGAATGTACAATCTAGCATAGTCCTCAGCTGGATCGGTAGTTTTGACCGGTAATAAATGAGATTCTTTGGTCAACCTATCTACCTCCACCCATATAGAGTCATACATTCGGCGAGTGCGAGGCAACCCTGCGACGAAGTCCATATTGATTTTCTCCAACTTTCAAGTAGGGATACTAATGTCTTTTAGCACACCTCCAGGTCTTTGATGCTTAGCTTACACTTGTTGACAATTCAGAAACTTAGCCATAAACTCTACTATGTCCTTCTTCATGTCATTCCACCAATACACTTCCCGTAGGTCATGGTAAATCTTGGAGGAACCTGGATGTATAGAATATCGAGAACCATGAGCCTCATGCAACATCCATTCTCTAAAATCATCAACACTCAAAAAAAATAAACAACCCTGAAATCAAAGAACACAATCTCCCCCTTGGGAGAAGACCTCCACCTTTTGATTCCAAACCACTTTCTTCAATTTTACTAAGATAGGATCCTTGTCTTGCCTAGCCTTGACTTCAGTTACCAAAGAAGATTCTGAACCATTTTGAATAAAAACACCATCATCTATCGAGTCCACAAGGCAAATCCCTAATCATGTAAGCCAATGCACATCCTTCACTAACTATTTCCTTCAATCTTCCACATGAGAAACACTCTCCATGGGCAGTTCTAAGGGGTATCGACCACTACATTTGCCTTGCCCAGATGATAAAGGACACTCATGTCATAATCCTTAAGGAGCTCTAAACGCCTTCTTTGTCACAAATTTAGGTCCTTTTGATTGAACACATACTGAAAGCTCTTGTGGTCCATGAACATATTCACATGGACCCTATGTAAATAGTGTCTCCAAATCTTCAATGCAAGCACCAACACTACCAATTCTAGGTCATGCGTCAGGTAATTCTTCTCATAAGTATTAAGCTGTCTGGAGGAATACGCAATGACCTTACCATGCTGCATCAACACACATCCAAGACCAACCCTTGAGGCATCACAATACATAATGAATCCATCCTTTCCCTCGGGTAGGGTCAATACTGGGGTTGAATTGAGTCGAGCCTTTAGCTCTTGAAAAATCATCTCAAAGGCATCTGGCCACTAAAATTTGATTTTCTTTTGGGTCAACTTAGTTAAAGATGATGCAATGGATGAAAATACTTCAACAAACCTAATGTAATATCCAGTTAAACCCAAGAAGTTCCTAATATTCAAAGGATTAAATAGTCTAGTGTTCCGCTCCAGCACACGCGCAACCGTACACGGTCGTACAAGTAATACAATGGCCCTTTTTAGAGTCGAATGTTGAACCTACAGGGACCGGACCAATTTAGCGAATTATCAAGTTCAAATGTAAAATTAACCTTCCAAGTGTTGATTATAGAAATTTTCGGTAAATTCTAATTAAGTCTACGGGTGATCACAAAATACTCGAGAAACAATACAAGAAGCAACTAGAGTTAAGGCCTCATAATCATGCAATGCTACAATTCACAATGGTTCGAGTATGAAAACTTTAGTTGTTGTCTCACATAATTAAAATTCTATGTTCATGGTCTTTCTAGCCTATAAACATGACAAACTAGTCTCACACCAATATCGTTGAGCGAGGATGTGACATCCTAATTTGTGAGAAATATAAATACATGGATGTGGTTTATGGAGTGTGCGCCCTTGATTATGGACTTTCGTACCTCTAATCATTTAACCGGACTTAGCTTCACAACTACTTCTATGAGCGGCGATGTGACAATTCTAAGTCGGCGTCTAGCTCATCCCGTTTTATTAACCAAGCAAGGAAAATTAGGTATAATTTCTATCCTAACCGCGAATTCTATCGTAAAGATAAGAACTTTCTCCCTACATTCTTATGTTCTAGCCTAGGGTTACCCTTTCAAGCTTTTACTTAAGCTTAATGCGTTTGTTTTCATGGTGACCAAGCATAAAAACATTAATAATAGAGAATGTAAGACAAAACAACAACTAAAATTCAAACTAAGGAAGAATTCAACCAATTACAATCATATTATGTAACCTCAACCCTAGAGGAATGGTTTTAGCCACTCATGTTTGTACAAATACTCAAAAACATAATTCAAGCAAAGAACTTAGAAGAATAGTTAAAAGAGAATGATAAACAATGAACCCTAGGTAGAGTTTTTCACTTCTCCCTTCGATCCCTTACGGTTTCCCAAAGATATTTCGTGATAAATGAATTTAGGAGCTAAGTGTTTAATTTATAGTAAGTTGGAAAATTGCAATTTTTGGTTGTGGATGGACTGCCTCTGTGTCACGGAGTTGGTCACACCAATTCACCTCCATGACATGGAGCAAACGCACAACAACACTAGAATTGGCATGTTGTTGGCGATGGCCTTGCGCGTTGCCTGCCGTGGCACGCTGCTCATCGCGGGGCTGCTTGGCTGTGGCACGAGCCTATCGTGCGGCTTCACTAGAATGGCATACCTGGCGGGCGCATATGCCTGTCATGACACGCTTCGCGACGCTCAACTCCCTTGTCTTGGAATGCTACTCAGTGCACTGCCCGTGCTGTGTGGCTCGACATGTGCATACCCTAGTGCGACACCATGTGACACTTTTGCAATTTGTTCCAAGCTTCCTCATTAAGCCTTAACCATCATATTTTGTCCCTCCTGAGTATTTTACCCCTACAAAACAAAGACTACTCATGTTGGTTAGTTTATGCACATAAATATTAAAAATCACATGACAATATAATTACTTAAATTGACAAACTTGACTAAAGTAAATTATTAAATAGCACTTGGGCACGTAATTATGCCCAAGATCACTACCCCACACTTAAATCCTTGTTCTTCCTCGAACAACTCTTTTACATCCCATGCACATGAAAACTCACACATAACTAATTGAAGCTAGAAAATTCAAGCTAAGGCAACTACAATTGTTTTAGATGGGAAGTTCAAAATAGAGCATGCAAGATTTAACCATTAAAATCAAATATAACTATGTAAAGACTTCCTACCCTAAAGAATCGACTCTCAATCCTCAACAAAATCATGCAAATTAACCAATCAAGAAATATAACATGAATTTTATCCTTCGTCAAACATGTGCCCTCATACAAGAGAGTCACCCATTTTTACTAATATGTTTTCAAATTATAACATGTATTGGTATATGGATAAGAAATACTCTCACTCTCACAAAGAATTCACATGCAACATGCGTTGACCCATAAGCTTGCCTTTAGTGTTTTACTTCACTAATTTAGGAATGTTTAAAAGTAAGATCAAGTAGGAATTAGTGGGTTGTAATGTAAGCTAAGGGCAGGTAGGTACTATTATGGCCAATAGTAGTGACTATCTTCCATAAGCGCTTTTAATACATCACACCTTCCTTAGAAATTTTCATCCTCTTACTTCACCTTAATTCTTTTCTCTCACATTCTCTGCTTTTGTTTCCCCATTTCATTAGGCACACTTAAGCTGTTAGTAAGGAGTACTTAAGTAATTTTTATTTAATTTTCTTTTTCACTCTTTTCTTCTTTATACTCCCTACTAACTTCTTTCATTTTTAAACAAGTTCACCTCTAGTCTTTTCTTTAACTCCCACAACTACTCTTTTCTTTCTTCTTCCCACTCCTCACTCCTTAAATCTCTTTTGCATTTTCACTTAAGCACCTAGGATTTTTGGATCAAATTCTAGGCTAATGAAAAGAATTGGTTAAGCTCATTTTGTGGCTATAAACGAATAGGCTAAAGGCTCCTGAGGCTAATTAGGAGCAGACATTCAAGGTAGGTAAAGCAAGGGATAATAATTAGGCTCATTCAAAGAAATTTCTAAATCATCTCCTACAATCAACATCCCTCTTTTCTCTTTGTATATACACCAGGAAAGTTCTAGATACTACACAATAGCATGGAATATTCAAAAACCTTACACTCTCAGCATATGCTCAATTCAAGACAAATTCAGCAGACTCTTAACTCAGCTAATCACAAGAATGCAAAATTCAGCTTTAAGCACATCGAGTCACATTCAAGGGCCTAGGTGTCTCAAACAAAGTTATACAACTGCTAACATGCTTCAAAATTAACAACACATACATCTCACAATCATGTATAACACATAAAAAGATCATCAAGCCATGAATCAGCTAAGGGTTCAAAAAAAAACCTATCGACTAATTTTCCCCTAAGATGGTCATCATCCATCCATCTTCGGAAAAAGTCCCTAACTATGACTAACAAAAGCTATGTACAAATGAAGAAAAATTTTATTCATTGGTTCAAAGTGCCCCCCGTCGGAAAAGAACCGAAAAGAAAAACCAACGGGCAAGTGAATTATGCTCAACTTAAAATTTTTCATCAACCAATACAATACAAAGAACTAATTCATCCAACTTCATTAAGAAAAAAATTTTGAACTTTCCCTCACCCCACGCTTAAAATATGCTATGTCCACAAAGCATCAAACTAGAATACAAAAAAGGGTGAGAAATACTCCCTGGGGCCTCTAGGTCTAGCTAACAACATGTTTTCTTTTGATTTTGCAAAAGTGGGTTATCGACCCCACACTCATCTTCTTCCATGCTCTTTAGCTTCCTCTTCCAAGGGTACTCAGAATTTCCCTCAATCTATGCTTAAATCACAACCCAAAACAACAACTAAGTAAAAATAAACAAAATCAAAACAAAAGATAAATAAAATTATACCTGTGGTACCCTTGGATTTCCTCCTAAGCAGCGCCTGATTTTACGTCGCAGCACGACGTGGACTATGCTTCTCAGGACATCCTCAAACCAGTGTTCCCTTTCGAGAACAATCTTCTTCTCTTTTTATTTTTTGAGGGAACAGCCTCTACTCTGTCCCTCTCTTCTTCCAACTTCTTCTCTAACTTAATCCATCCATCAGATTCAGGATGAAATGTGATCATTTCCTACGGCAGTGGACCTATGGAATTTGCCACCCCACACTTAGCCTCTGACAACACACTAATCTTACAAAGGTCTCTGTAGTTTGTGGGTAGGTTGATCTCTTGTTAAACTCGGAAGAGCTTTTCTTTATCATCGACCCTCATTTTAAGGGTCCCTACTCTTACATTTATAATTGCTCCTCCAGTGAACAAGAATTGTCGTCCCAAGATCATGGGTACCTTGACATCAACCTTAAAGTTAAGAATGATGAAATAAACGGGTATAATGAACTTACACACTTTGATGAGAAGGTCCTCAATTATTCCCTTCGGTGTTACTTGAGGCCTGTCTGCCAACTGCTGCATCACTCGTGTTGGCCTCGGTTGACCCAACCCAAGGTGTTAAAAAAAGATAGGGGCATTAGATTTACTTCAACTTTACCAATTTGTATTGGGAGGTTAAAACTCCCTAGGTCTTTCAGCTTTTTCGGTATCTTGTTCGTTACCCTATAGCTGCACTCCTCAATCAGTGCCACAATTTGAACATCTACCAATCTGACTTTTTTGGCCACCACATCTTTCAAGTACTTAGTGTACTTGGGCCTTCCTTGCAAAACATCACATAAAGCCAAATTAATTTGATGTTCTTTGAAAATATCAAAGAACTTTTTAAAACATTCTTTCTCGTTGGTCTTCTTGAGTCTTTGTGGGAATGGTAGGGGTGGTCTCTATGCTGGCTACAAAGATGATTGCATATTTTGTTGCACAACACTCTCATTATCACCCTTGTCAGTAGGTGGTCCCTTTCTTTCTAGCTCCGCTTGCACCTCATTCTCTTTTCCTTGGGTGGTGCATCACCCAATTGCCTGCCACTCCTCAGACTGATGACATTGACCTGTCGAGGGTTTGTATTTGTGTCACTGGGTAATCCTTCTTGAGGTCTGGTGTGCTGAGTAGCTGTTATTTAACCAATATGCTTCTCTAGATTGCGGGCGGCCAACTGCTAATTTTTCAAATCTAATACCATCCGTGCCTGATTCTCTGCCGATTGGATCTGAGTAGCCATATTCTTTTGCAAAATCTCCTCAATGTTGTTGTTGCTCGACTGGCCACCATTTTTCCTATTTTGCTGCTGATACTACTGCTGCTGAGGTTGCTGGTAAGTTTGAATCTGATTTCCACCCCAAGAAAAATTTGAGTAACTTTTCCAATTCTTATTGTAGGTGTTCCCATAATTCAGATTGTTTTTTTGAACATTCCCTACAAAATTCACCGATTCAGGATTGGTCCCGCAAGATTCTGCATTGTGCCCATTATTGCCACAGATTTTGCACCAACTTGGAGCCTACTGAATTGCATTCACCTTTCCCTGCAGTTGGTTCATACTAAATTTATTAAACTGAGTCATCATCTGATGTTGAAATGATGCTACATGTGTTTCCAAGGAATTAAAACTATCCACCTCTATCAGCCCTGCTGCTCTCTTTCTTACCCCTCTCGATGATTCACTATGCCATTTTGGATTTCCCTAAGCAATCCTATTCAATAGAGTGTACAACTCATCATAAGTCTTCTCCAATGCTTGCCCACCCGATGCAGAATCTAGTAAGATTTTTGTATGTGGGTCTAGACTCTCCAGAAAGGTATGGGCTAGCACCTCATTAGACTACCGGTGGAGGGGGCAGTCTCTCAACAGTGACTTGAATCTGTCCCAAGCCAAATACAAGTTCTCCTCCGGCCTCTTCTTGAAGCTTAATATTTCACTCATGAGTTTGGCAGTCTTACCTGAAGGGAAGAATCAGATGAGGAACTTCTTTGCTAAGTCGTCCCAAGAAGTAATAGAATTAGGTGGCTCAGCCTTCAACCACCTCTTTTCCTCTCCCAACAATGAAAATGGGAAGAGTCTGAGTTGTACATAATCAATTGACACCCCGATGGGGACGAAAGTGTCACTGATCTCCAAGAAGTTCTGTAAGTGCTGATGTGGGTCTTCATGAGTCATCCCAGTGAACTGGCCACTCGAATGTAACAACTGCACCATGTTCTGCTTAAGCTCAAAGTTCCGTCCAGGCTTTGGTTTGCGGATACTGGAGGTCACATTTGTCGCTAGTGGGATTTCCACTTCACGAACTGGTCGGGCTGCCATTTGGTAAGGTAACAACTCTGCTTGCCCAACTGGTGGATGTTGTTGCAACTGCTCTTGTAACCTTTTCAACTTTCACTCTAGAGCTTCCCTCTTGAGCAAATGCAGTTGGTGTTCAGGTTCCAACAATGGTTCCACCAGCTCTCTAGTATTTTCTAGCTCTGCAAGGACAACCTATTACCTACAATGTAGCAGACTATGACAAAGTTTTTCAACACGTAAGAAAATTAAAAATCACACAAAAATAGAAAAAATCACTAACTTCGCCAGTCCCCGGCAACGGTGCCAAAAACTTGTTGCGCTCCAATGCACGCATAAGCGTGCGCGTTCATACAAGTAATACAGTGGCCCTTTTTAGAGCCGGATGCCAAACTCATAGGGACCGGACCAATTCAGCGAATTATCAAGTTCAAGTGTAAAATTAACCTTCCAAGTGTTGATTATAAAAAATTTTGGTAAATTCTAATTAAGTCTAGGAGTGATCACCAAATACTCGAGAAACAATATAAGAAACAACTAGAGTTAAGGCCTCATAATCATGCAATGCTACAATTCACAATGGTTCGAGTATGAAAAATTTAGTTGTTGACTCGCATAATTGAAATTCTATGTTCTACTTTAGTTGTTGTCTCACATAATTAAAATGCTATGTTCATGGTCCTTCGAGCCTCTAAACAAGGCAAACTAGCCTCAAACCTACATCGTTGAGCGGGAATGTGATATCCTAATTCATGAGCAATTAAATACATGCATGTGGTTTATGGAGTTTGTGCCCTTGATTATGGACTTTCGTATCTCTAATCATTTAACCAGACTCCGCTTCACCACTACTTCTATGAGCGGTGATGTGACAATTCTAAGTTAGTGTCTAGCTCATCGCGTTTTATTAACCAAGAAAGGCAAATTAGGTATAATTTCTATCCTACCCGTGAATCCTATCATAAAGATAAGAACTTTCTCCCTACATTCTTATGTTCTAGCCTAGGGTTAGTCTTTCAAGCTTTTACCTAAGCTTAACCCATCCTTTTTCATGGTGATCAAGCAGAAAAACATTAATAATAGAGAATGTAAGACAAAACAACAACTAAAACTCAAACCAAAGAAGAAATCATGCAATTACAATCATATTACGTAGCCTCAACCCTAGAGGAAGGATTTTATCCACTCATGTTCGTACAAATAATCAAAAACATAATTCAAGAAAAGCACTTACAAGAATAGTTAAAAGAGAATGCAAAACAATGAACCTTAGGTAGAATTTTTTCACTTCTCCCTTCGGTCCCTTACGGTTTCCCAAAGATATTTCGTGATAAATGAATTTAGGAGCTACGTGTTTAATTTATAGTAAGTGGGAAAATTGCAATTTTTGGTCGTGGATGGACTGCCTCCGTGCCACGGATATGGTCACACTAATTTGCCTCCGTGACACGGAGCAAACGTGCAGCAACACTAGAATTGGCATGTTGTTGGCGCTGGCCTTGCGTGTTGCCTGTCGTGGCACGCTGCTCATCGCGGGGCTGCTTGGCCATGGGCCTGTGTGACAGCTTCACTGGAATGGAATGCCTGGCACGTGCATATGCCTATCATGACACGCTGCTGGACGCACAGCTCCCTTTCCGTGTCACGCTACTCAGCACGCTGCCCGTGCTGTGTGGCACGCTGTATGGCTTAGTATGTGCATACCCTAGTTCGACATCATGCGACTCTTTTGCAAGTTGTTTCGAGCTTCCTCCTTAAGCCTTAACCATTATATTTAGTCCCTCCTAAGCATTTTACACCTACAAAACAAAGACTAATCATGTTGGTGAGTTTATGCACATAAATATTAAAAATCGCATGAGAATATAATTACTTAAATTGACAAACTTGACTAAAGTAAATTATAAAATAGAACTTGGGCACGTAATTATGCCCAAGATCATCTAGGACAATTCTTCACTGTTTCTATCTTTGAGAGTCCACCTGCACACCCTCGTTTGACACCGCATGGACAAAAAATGCTACCAAGTCCAACCAAAACTCGCACTTGCTGAATTTAGCAAATAGTTGGTGATCCATGAGAGTCTGTAGCACGATCCTCAAATGAGCGGCATGCTCCTCCTCATTCCGAGAGTATACGAGAATGTCGTCTATTAAGATAATCATGAATATATCCAAATATGGTTTAAACATCCTGTTCATCAAATCCATAAAAGTTGTAGGAGCATTCATTAGTCCAAAAGACAAAACTACGAACTCATAGTGACCATACCGAGTCCTGAAGTTTCCTTCAAAATGTCACTCTCCCTAACCTTGAGCTGATAATAGCCGGATCTAAGGTCAATCTTTGAGAACCACTTAGCACCCTAAAGTTGGTAAAATAGGTCATTAATTCTGGGGAGGGGATACTTGTTCTTGATTGTGACCTAGTTCAACTGTTGATAGTCAATGCACATATGAAGAGACCCATTCTTATTTTGAAAAAAGAAAACTGGTGCACCCCATGGGGACTTGCTAGGTCCGATGAAGCCCTTATCTAAAAGATCCTTCAACTGCTCTTTCAACTCCTTTTGCTCAACTAGCCATTCCCTACGGAGGAAGAGATATAGGTTGCGAATTGGGAAGAAGGTCAATACCAAAGTCAATCTCCCGCTTGGGAGGGACTCCTAGTAGATCATCTGGGAAAACCTCCAGATACTCACATACAATAGGGATAGATTGAAGAGTTGTGGTCTTGAACGTAGCATCCTTAACCCGAACTAGATGGTATGTTCTACCCTTAGAAACCATCTTTCTGTCCTTAAGATAGGAAACAAAATGACCGATAGGCACAAATAAACTACCCTTCCATTCTAGGATTAGCTCACTCGAAAATCGAAACTCTACCATTCGGGTTCTACAATTCATTGAGGCATAACATGCATGTAACCAATCCATACCAAAGATACTATCGAAATCAATCTTGTCTAACTCTACTAAATCGGCTGAGGTGACTTTCTAAAGGACTGTGACATGGAAATTTCTGAATAATCATCGGCTATAATTGAGTCACTGATTGGAGTACAAGACTGAGAAGGGTTTTGATAGGATTTCGAGACTGACCCCAAAACTAATAGCAACATAAGGAGTCACAAAAGATAAAGTAGACCCTAAATCCGACAATGCATACACAACAAGATGAAGCATTCGTAACATACCAATGATCACATCTAGAGAGACCTCCTACTCCTAAAAAGATGAGAGGGCATAAACTCAATTCTTACACTAACTACCACCTGGACTAGTGGATACACCCTACTGAGCTGAGCGTGCGGGTGAAGATGCTGAACTGGTGGCTGGATCATGGCCTCTACTGTGGCCCTATCTAGATAAAGGGTAGTCTTTGAGCAGATGTCTGGGCTTCCCACACACGACACATACACCTGAGCCCGCTAGGCACTCTTCGGGATGCTTCCTACCTCACTTGCTGTAAATTGGCCTGCTGGGCTCTCCTGAGCTGCTCCCCTGACCTATGGAGCCTGATGTCCTCCTGCTCTTATCATACCTAGATCTAGAAGACACACTAGTTGATGATGGTGCTAGGGCTGATGATCTCTGGTGGGACTGCTTACTATGTTTGTCACCGAGACCTCTACTGGGAGAACCCAAAGCTGCCTGTCCTGACCCTCTTGGCCTCTTTCTCCTTTTCCTTCATCTGATCTACCTCTATCTGCTGGGTGTATATAACCAATCAAAAGAAATCTAGATCACTATTCAGCATTGCGGTCCTACACTCCTTGACCAGTGAATCTGCCACTCCATACACAAATTTATTTATACAAGCTCTCTAATCTGCAACCATTTCCAGTGCATACTTGGACAATGGGGTGAACTCTGAGGCGTACTCTTGGACATTCATATGGTTTTGCCTCAAGTTCATGAGCTCCGCCGCTTTTTCCTCCCTCAACTCCCTAGGAAAGAATCTATCCAAGAAGGTTGTCATAAAGTCATCCTAACTCACAAGAATGGCGCCCACTACTGTACCGTCCTTCCACTGACGATACCAAATGTAAGCAACCCCTTCAGCTGGTAGGAGGCTAAATCTACACTCTCTTTTCCCATCACCCCTATAATTTGGGTGATCTTATGTATATCCTCAAGAAATTCATGAAGGTCCTCATCCACTCTTGACCCAAGAAACTCAAGTGGATTCATCTTGAGAAAGTCCCAAACTCGAGCTGTCGTTGCGTCCCCAATTTGAGGGACATGGGCCACCGCCTAATGGTTGACCTGAGCGTTCAAAGCCTGCGCCAACATCTAGAAAGCCACTCCAAACTCGGCATGAGAGACCTGCTAGGGAAAAGTACCTGCTGGTGTCGTTGGGGCATGTTGGTGCCCATCTCCATTGCACTCTTTATGGACATTCCATTTCCATTCCTTCTACCATTTACACAGCATGGAAGCATGATTCTGAAAATGCATATAGAACGAGTTAGAAGGATAGAGATATACTTCAACGCACGACATAGATCATGAAAGAAGGAAAATTTTCTAAAGTATGTTTCTACATCTTTAGCGTACGATGATCCCACGTCTTGCCCACGTGGACGAGGGCCATCCTAAGCCTTTCTAGGGCGGAGGATAAGTAATGTTTTATATCACGGTGTTCCCTTGGGCGGGAAAAGGCTCTCCTGAGAGGTCCCAAAATGTATACCTATGTTGGCGCGTAGTTTATGAGATGGAGGAACCTTGGAAACCCTATCCTACTCGGTGTTAGAAACTACTCCAAAAATATATATAATGATTATATAATCATATTCTGAAAACATAGATTGAATCTGAACATTTTGGGCGTCTTGACTTCAAAATATATATCTATCAACTAATCTTGTTAGCCTTGGCTAAATCATGAAACATACTTGACTTGTGTGGGCTTGCCCAAATCTTAAAATCATGCATACTTGAAATAGACTTCATAAGGAAATTCATGAATTCATACATGGGTACTTTGTAAACATTCAAACATGCTAGATATTTCATACTACTTAAATTTATGAATCATACACTTGACTTTTCATGAACTTGCATAATTAGGCGTAATTTTCTTAAAACTTGAAAGCATGAATTTATAATAAAAATAGGTATAAAATCATCCCATAAATCTAGAAACATACTTTGGAACATAGAAGGGATTGACCCTTAAATAATTTCTAGAGAATTTCATAAAATTGGATTAAAATCCCATAAGATCATGAACTTGATTTAGAACTTGAATTCATAGAATTGAGGATAATTTTGAGCATGAGAGTGAAAGGAACTCTAATTCAAAGCCTTACATACCTGGGTTAGCTGAATTTATACCTATCTTGAAAAGCCCAAGAGATTTGGAGAAGAAATTGAAGCATTTAAGCTTGATCTTAAAAGCAGAAATTCTAATCTTGCATGCATGGGAGTTGAATGAATTAGAATAGGTTAAACTCCCAAAATACACTTCTTTTAGTTCTTAGAATAACGTAGTTTAGGACTCAGGAGCTTAGGAATTATGAAAATACCCTTACTAATTTTGTAGAAAATAACTCACTGCTAGAAGTAACAACTCACACCACCAGTCATACCTCAGTACCGCGACTCGTGGTTACCACCCGTCATCACCATTATTTCTCCCTAACTTCTAAAGATTCTTAGGGTTCAAACCATGACCCATACCATCAAACGGCGGGTCGTTGGACCCTTCTGTTACCACTTCTGCCAATTTCTCTTCCCGCTTTCTATGAGTGCAAATCACAACTCATTGTTCCCCACAAAGAGTCATACCATGACCCATACCTTCCTACCCTAACATTCCTAAACCAACCAACGACTCCCTACCACGATCCATTGTTTCCCACAACAAGTTGTACCAAGAGCCATACCTTCCAGGACTGACACACAAGCAGCTCCCCATGACACCTAACAATGACTCATTACATGATCCCAAGAGTCATACCTTGACTCATTATTATGGGGTTTCCTTTAGCAGATACTAACCACAACTGATCCTACGACTGGTACGATGAGTCGTCCTGTGAAAAAATTTCCCCCTTTTTCTTCCAATAACATTTTAAATCTCGAGTCCAGTCCAGGAGCTTTCGAGGTATTAAATATAAAGAAATAGAATTTTCCTAAAAACACCTCATAGCCTCCCTCTGATAAGTGTGGCACGCTTTATACCCATGAAAAGGACTCTACTTGACGCGACTTTCAGACATTCTAGGAAACTCTAAACCTGATGCTCTGATACTAAGTTTTTCATAACCCAAGTCTGCACCCTGGACGTGATACGGTACATAGGATCACAAGATATTTCAGGCAAACCCATGGCATGGCATAATTCTATAATAACTAAACTACTGCAAAAGACTATTTAGCGGAAGCTGATTAAAATAATAACCAAATACGAAATAAATAAAAAGCATATGATAAATTACTGATATTTGCTCAAACAATAAGACTCAAACTTAAACTAACATATGTTGTCTAAAAGCCTTCTAAAAGAACTGATAAGTTGCTGGGATAGACCCCCAACTAGCTCTAATGTCTGAAGCTAAAACTAAAAATAATAAGTGATGAAAATGAAAACTCTGGCCCTTGAAAGTTATGGACTCAACAAAGGAACTCTGTTGTAATAAGCCTAAAAGATAAGCTAACGCCACTATTGAACCTAAGAACTTGAGCCTATATCATGAAATAATATAGAATGGAAAACATGCGTCAGTACTTTGAATATACTATGTATGCGAGGTCATGAAATTTTAGAACATAATCATGTTGAAAGAATATGATAAATAAATATGCTAAAATATATAAAATGACCCTAAATGAAATTATACATACTGCTGATAAACTTAAATCTGAGAGTACTCAAAACTGGTAAAACTTATATAAGGATCGTAATCATATTCTAAGATCTAAGGCTAAACAATACTATGGGAGAGACTCTTAACCGACATATAATCTCATGAGCTAAACATGGAGTTCGATGTATACTCCCCATCTAAAAGTTCCCACTATACCTTGGCAGGGTATAGTGGCTGAGCTATGTGATCACTGTCTGGGGCTCATTCGTGCTAATAACCTATAGTGGCACGTAGTTTTAGGAACCTGGATATATTGAATCCCAGCCTACTCAATGCTAAGTACTACTCCTTTGTGGAATTTTATTTATATCTAACTGGACTGATTAGGTCAAGACTGATATCCTAAGGCTAAGACAGAACAACTTATCTGAAAGTGTCCTGAGAGCCTAAGGGACCTGGTAACTGATGATACTGATTTTAAACATAGACTGATAAAAGGGCCAAACTGATCAGCTGACATTTCTAAAGAATAATAAATGTACCTATAATCTAAAAATACAAAATTTAACTTAAATCATTCATACTAAAATTCATATAGTATTCAACCCAACATCATGCTAACATTAGGGCTAGAAATGAATATGTCTAAATGAAGTCAAATCATGAATTTCACATAGTATTAATTAGGGTAACTGGGAGAAGTAATAAAATACAAGGAAAATCAGGATATGTTTGGAACCCTAACTCATGATTTCTATAGGCATGACTCGATACAAGATTCTAAAAATACTTAGGCACAAGGGTGAGAGGAATACCCTTTCTAAAACCCTTTATACTTATAAAAGAATTTCTTTGAGGAAAATCCTAAAAATCTAGAGAAGAAGTAGAACCCTATCTCTTGCTCGGTGAAGAATTGTTTGAGTCTGTAGGTGTTGTTCTTGTAGGTTTTGGAGAGAATGAGAGGAGAATGTTGATTATTCCCCTTAATTCCCCTCTAATCGTACCCAAATACGACGTAGTTTATGAGTTAGGAGCTTAGAATTTTACAAAAATGCCCCTGAGTAACCATTTCAAAATCTAACTATCCAGATCCAACGGGCCTCACAATGAGTCATTGGTTGTGATGACGACTCGTTGGTGCCCTTCATTGTTTCTAGACTGGAAATTTCCCTTCTCCGGATTCTCACAAAGGATGACATGATGACTTGTTGGTTTGTACAACGGGTCATTGTTATTACTCGTCATCACTAGGGATGTTTTAAATCAGTGTCTGGACTTGGAAAATGGACGAGAACAATGACTTGCCAGGCAGAACAACGATTCATTGGTTCCACTCATTGTCACTGGTAAGGTTTTGAACAAATTCTGGATATCCCCCAATGGACGAACAGAACGACCCATTATTTGAAATAATGGGTTGTTGTTTCCAACCATTGTCACTGAGGAATGTTTGGCATTTTCTAGATATCTTCCAATGGATTCATGGGATGAGTCTTTACATCAAACAATGACTCATTACCTAACTCATCATTTGGAAGATAGATTTAACAGGTTTTATGGATTGGGTTACAACGAGCGATAGGATGACTCATTACTACTAATAATTGGTCATTGTACCACTTGTTGAATCTGAGCGAGGAACCCGCCGGACAATTAACAACCAACTTAATGGGTCATTGTCTCTGATAACGGCTTATCTGACGAGTCATTTTGAGAAAAAATTACTGGTTTCTTTTGGTTTATCCTTTTACATGTCTGTCGTTTAGCCTTAGGAATTTTGAGAGTTTTATAATATCTCCACCTTGGGAATATTCATCTTTGACTGAAGGATAAGTAAGCTGAAAGATTGGGGAAAGAGTTATAATCCCGAACTGAAGACTAATAATTGATTACTGAAGGAGTGACTAACTCTAAATTGAGAAAGACATATTAACTGCAACTAGATTGCACTATAAAACATGAATAGAGCTGATGGGTGTGGAATTAAATAGAGTACTGAGGAGGAATTTAGTACCTGATATTGAAGCTGAGCTAGAAGGGAATAGGTGAGGGTATTTAGCAATCATATCTTCTTATGCTTCCAATGAAAGTTAGAAATTTTCAATTCCCAACATTCTCTATAATCACAAAAATTTATGAGGCATCTTTCTCCACAATAGTACTACAACCCTAAGAATTTCATGAAAAACCACTACAGCCCTTTCAACACTTTTCTCCATTCCCACAACTCAAAAATCAACCATAACATCAATACAGCAATAATAAATCACTATCATACTAAATCTATGGGTTTAAAGTCATGGAAGACCCAATTGTCAAATTCAAGATTGTTTCCTAACAATGCTGGACATGGGTCTAGTTGTGGAAGAAGAGGGAATGGGTGAGGATGCTTTCAAGAAAGATAATACTAAAGTAAAATATAAATTTACTTACTTGAAGTGGAGAATCTTTCTTCACCAAGCTTTGGAGAAGACAACAATGGGGAATTTGGGAAGAGGGAGTTACAGCCTCACTAGAGAGAGAAGGAGACAAGCGTTTCTTTTTATTTTTAGAGAGAGCAAATGAGTGAGAAATAAAAATCATGGGTGGGGGATAGGGTTTTAATTAATTTACGGTCTTGCATTTTGTTGACCCTTGGACCTAAAAAAAGTTTTCACCCATATAGCCCTTGGCACGACGCGCCACCCAGTACGCCTAATATTTGGAAAAAAAATTTCAGACTTCTGGGACCTGGCGCCGCACGTCAGTCACTTCGCCATACAGTCCAATTTTTTTTAGATATTTTACACATAGCAAGCTATCCCAGGCAACACGCCAACCTGAAAAAAAAAAGATTTTCTGATGTTTTCAACCTGGCGTGCCATGCCATGCAGTACACCCCATACTTAACATTTTTTTCATCTTTCATTTTAACATTCATCCTCCTCTACTTCCTTGCTTGTCTCTGCAAAAACAAAAATGCATCAGAAAGATGGGTTTGTCCCATCAAGTGCGTCACTTATAGTCGTGGAACGACATTCAAGGGTTTCCTTCCATGCAGCACCTGATTTAATGTTGCACCCCAGTGCACATGCAAGTGTACGCGGTCGTACAAGTAATACAATGAGTCTTGAAGAGCCAGATTTCGAATCGACAAGGACTAGTCTATTTAGAGAATATTCAAGTTCAAGTGTTAAATTAAATTTCACAGGTGCTGATTTCAAAGATTTGGATTTTTGTTTCTAAATCTAAGATGATCACAAAGTAATTGGAAAAACAGTAATAAGAAGCATCCAGGGTTAAAGCCTAACAATCATACAATGCTACATTCAACTCGGTTCAAGTATATGACTTCACTCATTGTCTCACAATGTTAAAACAATATTCATGGTATTTCGAGCCTCTAAACACAACAAATTAGTCTCTACATCATTGAGAGGGGTCCTAATTAGTGAGAAATTAACTATGTGGAGTGGGTTACGGGGTTCCGCCCTTTGTTATGGACTTTCATACCTCTATCCATTTAACCTAACTTGGTTTCACAACTACTTCTAGGAGCAGTGATGTGACAATTCCAAGTCAGTGTCATGCTATCTTCCCATTTTATAACCAAGCAAAGGGACTTAGGTATATTTCTACACTAATCGCAAATCAAGTCTTGAAGACTTTGAACTAACTTCTCGAATTCCTAGTTCTAACCTAGGTTTCTCTCTTTTGAGTTGTGCCTAAGATTAATAGTTGCATTTTAATGGTGATCAAGCATTAAAATTATAATCAATCATGAATTCAAAAACTAACAATAAATAATACTTGAACCAAAGTAGAATTTACAAAATTGCATTCATATCTTGTGGCCTCAACCCTAAAAGAAGGTTTTTAGCCACTCACATTCATACAAAGATTCAAAATCATGTTTTAATTTTAGTAATTATAAGAATGGTAATGAAGAAATGAAGAAATGAAAAAGAGAACCTTAGGTGAGTTTTCACCGCACTCCCTTCGGTCCTCTATGATTTCCCTAAATAAATACGTGATATAATAAAATATTAACCCAAGTGTTGAATTTATACTAATGGGAAAATGTTAAAAATTAGCCTTGGTGGAACTTCCTCTGTGCCACGTTTCCATCGTGGCAATATGTTGGCATGACACGAAGCTGTCGTGTAGGCCTTCTTGACATCGAGCGTTGACATGGTATGGCAAAGGGCTGGTGCGCACTGCCTGGCATGGAACGACACTGGTAACGCAGGTGGCGCAGCGTGGCACGCTGCCATCGTTCACAGTTTCTACTTGACATAGTTCTCTCATGCCCACTCCTTGCCGTGACATGGCACCCAGTGTGACATTCCCTTGCTATGGCACGCTGCCTAGCACACAACCCTGCCAACATGGCACGCTGTCTAGCGCAGGTGGCCTTCTTCTCTTGCAACATCATTTTTTCCTTCTTGGCATTCACTCCATGCTTTCATCTTTTGTATTGAACATCAAATTTATCCCCTCCTTAGTATATTTCACCTAAACAAGCAGGCTAATCATGTCGGTTAGTTCCAGCACACAAATATACAAGATTACATGAGAATTTTGTCAATTAAATTGACAAACATGACTTAAAATGAGTTATAAAATAACACTTGGACATGTAAATATGCTCAAGATCACTATCCCACACTAAAAGCCTTGTTCGTCATCGAACAACTCTGTTACATCTCATACACATGAAGGACTCACACATAACCAATTGACGCAAGACACTTGAGTTAAGGCTACAATGATTGATTTAGAAGGCAAGTTTAAAATAGAGCATGCTATATATAAGTCACAACCTGAACATAGGCCCAGCTTGAGACACGAGACAAGAAACCCCGAGAGGCTCCAAGTCGACCCGTGACATCAACATACATCTAACTCAAACATAATTAAGCGGAAGATAATTACAAATAACATAGAAAAAGTCTAAGCAAAACAAAAAATCTTAATACATACATGAGTCTAGAGCTAAGTACAACCATGTCCGAAAAAACCTCTACCACTGAAGAGTTGATAGGACAAGACCACAACTAACTCACTAAAATCTAAAAACTGAAAATATGACATACAACTGATAAGAAGGGCCCTCGCAAGATGAGGACACACCAAATGAGGTTGAGGAAAGCTAATTCCGGGGATATGACTAGCGTCGGGACTGAGTCTGGATATCAGATCCTGTATCATGAAACGGTACATCATAGAGTATGCGGTTTGTACATGAAATGTACTAAGTATGCAAGGTAAGTAAAATTTCTAAGTAAGTAAAGTCATTAAACATGCATATATAAAACATAATCAAAATAAGATTCTGAGAGTAGGACTTGCATTATATTTTCTGAAATCATGATCTGAACATAACTGAACATCATAACTAAATCAAATGACCTAAAGTTGAAAACTGATAATCATAAGTAAAACTAAACATTGGGTCAAACCTACTGAAAACATAATATCATGAATGATGTACATGCATAACTGATATCATGAGGAACAATGTGAGACTCATCATATAACCGAAGTTACCATGATTGAGCTTACATTGTCCCTACTATCACACTTACATGGGCAGAGTCATCCAAAGCCTCTCTAGGGCTAAGGGCACTACCATGATATCAATATCTAGCTCAAGGCCCCTTGGGGTAGGGAAAAGCTCCAAAGGAGGTCCCAAATAATCTGATCATACCTACGTTGGCGCGTAGTTTTGAAGCATAAGGTTGATTGACCCTTCGCCTACTCAGTGCTAGACACTACTCCAAAAAAACATGCATATGCTCTCCATCGTTTTTCAACGAAGCTGACAATAATCTAGTGACGAAGCTGAATAATAACATACATGCATAATCTTAAATCATAACATGAGGAGCCTTGGCTCAAGCCATATCACAAGCTGAAAATAATGGGAGTCTTAACTCCAAAACCATGTGGTAAGCTAATTCTTTCAATCATAAAACATACATGATCTTAAGGGCTTGCCCAATACTTAAACATACTTGAAATCAACTTGATTCACTTTGAAAACATGAATATGAACATGGGTATTTCGAAATCATACTTTCTTCATGAACATCACATTATACTTAAGCATATATCTAATAGATCTCAACTTTCATGAACCTTCTTTGATGGGCATCATAGTTTAGAAAATTTGAAAACAATATTTATAATTTAAAACATTGTAAAATCTTCCCATTAATCATAATTCATCATTGAAAACATGCTTAGATCATACCCATGATTCATAATATAGGAATTCATGCATTGGGTAAAAACCCCATGGAATCATCAATTAGAACTTCATGAATTGAGAGGGAATCGGGAAGGGTGTGTACAATTGCACCCATTCATAGCCTTATATACCTGAATGGATCTGATTTTATCACTTCCTTGATTGTCAAAAGAAAATGAGGAAGAACCTTGAAGAACTAGGCTTTGATCACCTTTCAAACTTCTTAACTTGCATGCATGAATTAGGATAGACTTAGAATGACTTAATCCTTCTTAAAACACTCCATTCTAACCTTAAAACAATATAGTTTAGGACTTAGGAACATAGGAATTAAGGAAAATCCCTCAATAAACTCATAGGGAAAAACAGCTTGCCAGTGCCAACGAGGGACTGGAGCGGTCGTCGTTAGTTGCCACAACTCGTGGACTGGATTCAATATGAACACTACTAAAAACTCTCCTGGGGGTCACCACGAATCTTGGTATACCCAATGACTCATGGTGACCAATCATTAGGTGCTTTGACGGGTCAGCCTCTTCCCAAGAGTCACTTAACGACTTGTGGGGTTCCTGACTAGTCACTGGACGACTCATCCTGTGACCTAGTGCATAAATTCCTATTTTTTCCATTTCAACTCTTAGGTCTAATCTTATGGCTTTCGAGGTATAACAATATATCCCCCTTGAGAACATTTATCCTCGAATATTGAAAATCATACAGAAAAGTAGAAAAATGCAATCATCATACTCAAATACTAAACATATGTGCTAAAAACTAATGGAGAGACTGACTCCTATTTGAACTACACGGCTGAACTGAATTCCTGAACTACACATACATCCATTAACCTGAAAGAAACTGAGGTACATGAGCTGAACATGAAACTAAATAGAGTATTGAGGAGGAAACTGATACCTCAAGCTGAAATTGAGCCGGAAGGGAATAGATGTGGGTATCTAACCATCATATCTGCTTTGGCTTCCCACATAACTCCCTCAACATGTTGATTCCTCCATAAGACTATGACTGAAGCTATTTCTTTGTTCCTTAGCTTACGCACCTGCCTATTTAGTATCTCCACCAGAACCTCTTCATAACTAAGGCTGTCTTTCATGCTGACACTGTCCACTGGAACAACTAGATTTTGATCACCAAAACACTTTTTTAAGAGTGATACATGGAAAACTAGATGAACTAAAACTAGTTTCGAGGGAAACTCCAACTCATATGCTACCTTTCCAACCCGCTTCAAAATTCGATAAGAGCCAACATAATGGGACTGAGTTTCCCTTTCTTTCCAAACCTCATCACTCTTTTCATGGGAGACACCTTTAGAAACACCCAATCATCAACTTCAAACTCAAGTTCTCTCCTCCTCACATCCACATAGAACTTTTGACGATTCTGAGCTATTTTCAACCTGTCCCTTATAAGTTGAACCTTCTCCATAGCTTCATGGATTGAATATGGACCTATCATCATAGTTTTACCGACTTTAGACCAACTAATAGGCAATCTACACCTCTGCCCATAAAGAGCCTCAAACGGAGCCATTTGAATGCTGGAATAATAGTTTTTGTTATATGAAAACTCAATGAGAGGCAAATGATCATGCCAACTACCCTTGAATTCAATCACACAGACTCTTAACATGTCCTCGAGATTCTGAATAGTCTGCTCCACCTGACTATCTGTCTGTGCGTGAAATGCTGCGCTAAGCTGGGCCTATGTACCAAGTACCTTTTGAAACAATCTCCTAATTGGGAGGTAAACTGAGTACCTCTATCTTATATAATGTACAATGGTACCCCATGTAATCGAACTGGCTCCCGAATGTACAACTTAGCATAATCTTCCACTGAATGGATATTTTTGATTGGTAGAAAATGAGCTGCTTTGGTCAACCTATCCACAACCACCAATATAGAGTCATACTATCGACGAGTGTGAGGCAACCCTTTGATGAAGTCCATATTGATCTCCTCTCACTTCCAAGTAGGAATACTGATGTCCTGAAGTACACCTCCTAATCTCTGTTGCTTAACCTTCACTTGCTGACGATTCGGACACTTACCCACAAATTCTGCAATGTCCTTCTTCATGCCATTCCACCAATAGACTATTTGTATGTCACGGTACATCTTAGTGGCACCTGGATGTATGCAGTATCTAGAACCATGAGTCTCGTGCAACATCTGATATCTCAGATCATCAACATCAAGAATACACAAACGACTCTGGTAACGAAGCACACCATCCACCCTTTGGAGAAAACCTCTACCTTCTGATTCTGAACTGCTTCATTTAACCTTACCAAAATAGGATCCTCGTCTTATCTTTTTTTTACATTAGTCACCAAGGAAGATTCTGACCTTTTCTGCACAATAACACCACCATCGGTCGAGTCAACTAGATGAACTACCAATCGTGCAAGCCGATGCACATCTTTCACTAGCTCCTTTTCTCTTTACCTACATGGGACACACTCTCTGTAGAAAGCCTACTAAGAGCATCTGCTACCATAGTAGCCTTGCCCCAATTGTAAAGGACACTCATATAATAATCCTTGAGTAACTCAAACTACCTTCTTTGACGTAGATTTAGATCCTTCTAGGTGAATACATACTATAGGCTCCTGTGGTCTGTAAACACATCTACATGGACCCCGTACAAATAGTGTCTCTAAATCATCAAAGAAAATACCACCTGCGCCAATTCAAGATCATAAGTTGGGTAATTCTATTCATGAACCTTCATATGCCTAGAAGCATATGCTATAACCTTACCTACTGCATCAATACACAATCAAGGCCGATCCTCAAAGCATCAAAATATACCACAAACCCATTGATACCCTCGGTAGGGTTAACACCGGTGTTGAGGGGAGTCAAGTTTTCAACTCTTGGAAGCTCTATTCACAAGCCTACGATCATTGGAACTTCACCTTCTTCTGGGTCAATTTGGTCAACGGTGCCGCAATAGATGAAAACCCTTCAAAAAATCTATAATACTAACTAACTAAACCCAAGAAACTCCTGATATTCCAAGGGTTCACCGGTCTGGGCCAATTCTTCAATGTTTTTATGTTTTGAGAGTCTACCTTTACACCCTCGTTTGACACTAAATGACCCAAAAATGCCACCAAGTTCAACAAAAACTCAAATTTACTGAATTTAGCATACAACTAACGATCGTTCAAGGTCTATAGCACCACCCTCAAATGAGCGGCATGCTCCTCCTCACTCTAAGAGTATATGAGGATATCATCTGTGAACACAATCATAAACATGTCTAGATATGGCTTGAACATCCTGTTCATCAAATCCCTAAAAGCTGCAGAAGCATTTGTTAGTCTAAAAGACATAACTACAAACTCATAGTCACCATACCGAGTCCTGAAGGCTGTCTTCGGAATATCGCTCTCCCAAACTCTGAGCTGATGATATCCGGATTAGAGGTCTATCTTTGAAAAGCACTTAGCCCCTTTAAACTAGTCAAAAAAATCATTAATCATAGGAAGAGGATACCTGTTCTTGATGGTGACCTTGTTCAATAGCCGATAATCAATACACATATGAAAAGAACCATCTTTCTTTCGGACAAAGAGTACTGGTGCACCCCACGGGGATTTTCTAGGTCTGATGAAACTCTTGTCTAAAAGGTCTTTCAACTGCTTCTTCAAATCCTTTAGCTCGGATAGAGTCATTCTGTAAGGAGGAATAGATATAGGTTGCATATCAGGAAGAAGGTCAATACCAAAATCAATCTCCCGCTCGGGAGGAATTCCCGGTAGATCATCTGGGAAGACTTTTGGATACTCACATACTACTGGAACTGACTGGTTAGTCGGGGTCTCCGACATGGCATCCTTAACCCTAACTAGATGGTACATTCAACCCTTCGAGATCATCTTTCTGGCCTTAAGGTAGGAAATGAAATGACCTATAGGCACAGCTGAACTACCCTTCCACTATTAGACTGGATCACCCGGAAATCTAGATTCTACTATACGGGCTCTACAAGTCACTGAGGAATAACATGCAAATAGCCAATCCATTCCGAGGATAACATCGAAATTGGTCATGGATAACTCTACTAAATCTACTGAGTTGACTTTCTGAAGGACTGTGATAGGGAAATTTCTATACATCCGTCTAGCTATAACTGAATCACCAACTGGAGTAAAGACTGAGAAGGGTTATGATAAGATTTCGCGACTGACTCTGAAACTACTAGCGACATAAGGCATCACAAAAGACAAAGTAGCCCCTGGATATTGATCTGGGGCATATTTATATGCCCAAGTGATATTCAATTGCATCGTTTTTGCCTTGTTTATCCAACAATGTTTGTACATTCTCATGTAAATTGTAGGAA